>VYZS01020719.1:0-16136 GCA_013400695.1 Neodrepanis coruscans | reverse complement strand
TTTGTCGGGTTTTGGTGTTTGCGCAAAATAAACTGTGATTTTTGTGTGTTTTCTTCATTTTGGGGGTGTGTTTGTGATTTCTCTCAGAGTGTCTGCTCCAAAATCACTGAATTTGTGGTAAAAACCACCACAAAGTCACATTACTTTATAGTTCAGAATCATTTCAGACCGCTCACAGCTGAGACAGGATCCTGGTTTTACTGAAATCTGCATATTGCAGTTACTGATAATCTAAAAGATATTCTAGTATGAGAAGTTGCTTTCCTGGGTAGCATTTGCAATGGCACTTCAGTGACTTCAAAGACTAAATATGCTTTATAAAATCAAATTGGCACCTATGTAGAAGCCCAATTTTGAATGTAGAATCACGTCCAATGCACAAACCTGCAGTCCATTTGATCACACTGGAAAGCCCTCATATGATTTGGATATCCCCAATAGGTTCTTTAGCTGAATTTTAGGCATCTAAATGCATTGAAAATCTGTCTTTAAGTCGTAACTGATAGTGATACTTAGCTTATTACCTTCTTTGGTTCTTGCTCTAACTTACAAATATTTTACCTACTCTGTGACATGACAGAGGAAAACAGTACAGCAGCCTCCATGCAGCACACTCTGATCCTAGGGAGTGATAAAAAAGCCAGCTTAAATCAGTGTAAGGCCTTTCATTGACTTCAACATGCTTTGGATCTACCCACAACTGACAAAAACTCTGTTGATTGCTTTTAATAACACCACTTTTCATCTATTTAATTATTCCTCACAATAGTCTTTCAAAGGATTTATTTTCTACACAATGCATAGCTAAATTATACTGATAAAGCATAATATGACACTATTATTTCTTAGAAAAATGGTCATGCCTTTTGTTTTACTTTCTAGGTGTTTAATGCAACTAATCTTCTATTTTTCCCTTAACAGAGAAATCTAAGTATATAATGGTTTCCAGTAAAGATCAAAGGAGAACTTAATTTCATGATTTATCAATAGAAAAATCTTTCATTTCCCCAACTAATGTTTATATTCATAGGTTTGCAACTGAGATAAATTCCCACAGAAGAATAAAAGACCATTAACTCTCCTGTGAAGGCTGCAGTCTGCTTGCAGTTGGAAGGAAAACAGATCCTGCCAGACTAGTAACTCCCTGACTAGATTGTAGACAGAAGACAGGGACAGTTTTAGTGCTGCCTCTTTTGCAGCAATGCACCGGTTTTGCACAGTGAATTCCTCCACCAAATAAAGGATGAGCAAGACTGAAGTGAGACTCTCTGGCTTGAGACAACCAGAAAGGTGCTACTCTATTGCAACTGATATTCCTACAGTTCCTCAGCTTGCTCTTCCAAAAAGCAAGGAGATTATTTATCTTATGCAATGCATAGGGATTTGATGATAAAAAGTACATGGATAAGGTGCTAAGCAGTTCTTTCAGCTAATTTGCCATTAGTCCAGGATCTGATAGGGACCTTAATTGTAAAGCTTCAAAGAATTCCATGGTCTTTTCAAGTGTGCCATGAATATCAGCCTACTAAAGACAATTATGTATGTTTGACTAGGGTATAGTTACAGTTTGTCATATAATCTAAGAACATATATTAATATGTCCTGAACCTGAAGCTAGTAACAAATTCAGAGCACAATTAATTACTAGCCAAGAGTATGTCTCCAAGAATAACTAAGTATGACTGGCAGGACTGTTCTGACTGAACCAATGTCCATCCTAAAAGTGAAAGATCTGTGAGAAATAAGGAACACACAGACTCCCAGGGAGAATGAAGCACATTCATCTTGTCTGTACTTGCAAAACCATCAGCCTTGAGTAAGAAAAGACATGACTACAGTTTTCTAATAAAAGTCTGCTTTATATAAGAATGAGATTCATTATATTGATAAGAATTTTACAGTATTAATTTTGGTTCACAGGAAAAAATCAGACTCAGAGAAGTAGAGCTGTTTTGTAGTAACTTTTTAACATAAAAGGCTAGAGTTGGGATGGGATGATCTTTGATTGGCAACAGTGCAAAGCAAATAAACACTGTTAAGATTTAAGTATGTGCTTAATCCCAAACCTCTTCAGTGAAATCTCAAGGGCTGTGCCTACAACTGTGGTGCAGCTCATAGTTCGTTACTCAGACAAGCAGAGAGCCTCCAGAGCCTGTTCAAGGAAAGAAATTTCTAATAATGTTGATTTGACTTCAAATCCACTTACATCCCAGACGAAAGTCTTGATGTGGAAGTACATTTCTTTGGCCTACAAGAGGCAGTGTGAATTTCAAGTTCACCGAATCACCAACGTAATGTTAGATAAAAAATGAAATATATATATATGAACTCACCACAGGGTTTTTTATTGGAAGAGGAAGGTTTGGCTGCAGTAGAATCCTATGCTTAAAATGTAGAAAAAGAATGTGGGTTTTCTTTCTTCTGGGTTTTAGTCTTGTTTATTTTTCAAGGCTAACATCTCAAAAACGTGACTTATGTTCCAAAGCCATATGTAAGTAATTTATATAAATTGGTATAATTTAAAAAAACAGAGCACTGAAACTTTGACTTGGTAAAGCACTGAAATATGTGCCACTGTGAATTGATGGCTTTTCTGAAAACTAAGCTGGGCGCATTAGCAGACAATAGCAGGAAGGAGTAACACGCATAAAATCCATTTATTCATTCAGCAGCCCCATATTTCCAAAAATTTTAACCAAGTATTTTATTTAGAATCTGACTGAGGGATCACCACAACCAGAAGACTGACATGTCATCAAAAACAGACATGTGCAGGACAATCCAGGACAACCCTTTAAAGGCAGAGGAATGCTCCTGACTTTTCTTTCATGAAAGAGTCCAAGTGTGAAAGAGAAGTCAGGAAATAAGAAAGGGAACAGTTACAGAATACTGGTGCTGCGGCTTGGAGGGTAAACTGGAAGATTAAATTATGAGGTAAGAGATAGAAAGGAGTTTCCAGTACCTAACATTTTAACCGAATGTCTAGAAGAACACCAGAAAAGTTTTGCTGACAACCATTTTCACATAATACTTCCCTAAATTTCTCATTCTGTCATAATGTGTTAATGTAACAATATTACCTATCCTGTCAAGGCTTAGAAGGAAAGGCATAGAAAAGAAAAAGCTGAAGAGACAAACAGTGAGAGAGTAAACATAAGAGAAATGTGACTTGACAGNGGAGTAGTGCCCAGATTTTGACCCACTAGTGTTTATCATACAGGCGTCAGTGTCACTCAGACTTCATTCTGATTTCACTAGTCATTACAACAACTCCTTATTACAGTCTTCTCACACTTCACTTCAGGTTTCTGGTAATTTCTATCAAAACTGGCAGCCTCTCACCAGCAGCAAATTCTGAAGAACATTAGGGAATTTACCTGTTAGGAGGAGCCAAAGGCAGAACTCCCTCTACCCTGCAGAATTCTCTTACATTACCATAGCCAAACACGAGGTCTAACAGCTTGCTGTGTCTTCCTTTCCAAGGTCTTACTTCAGGAAGACTTACTTTATTTTCCCAGACTGCTGCTTCCAAACAAGATGGATGTAACCAGACCTCTTTTCTGCAAGGAACTCCCACTTAATCACATTTTCAGAGGACATTAACATTTTTCCTTGCAATAGAAAAACAGAAGCCCTAGTACTGCAGATAGGCTACACAGCAAGGAAAAAAATATGGCAAAGGCAACTAGAGCAGGACCAGTTCTTTGAGGTGTAAGGTTTACAGGACAAATCCATTAGTACTGAGGAAAATACAATGCCTCTAATTACTGTCTGCCATAAGCATCAGTATTTCACCATGGACTAAAAGTGAACAGTCCAAATTGTTTTCCTATTTATCATTTTAAAACAGATGGACACACAAGTTTCTAGCCATTTGCAGTGATACGATTTTCAAAGGTAAACTGAAATCTTTTGCAAACACTAGTCCCAACTCCACTCCTCCATATGCTCAGAAAGAGCAAGTTACTTTTGAACCAAAGTGTACTGGTAATTTTTTACATAAAAATATGTCAATAATTATTCTCATAAAATTATGAGATAGCCATTTCAGCTTCCAATATACCCCTCGATCACAGCATTACTTACAGTCCTTGCCATACATGGTGCTGGAATTGTCCTCCCCTAGTCACTGTCATTATGCCAAAGCACGTGGACTTGAACCTGGATCCATACAGTTTCATTTTCCAAGTTAGCCAAAGAAGAAATCCTAAAATTCAGGCTTTCTTGCACTTTTATGAAACATTACCCTGGCTACAAAAGATAAATAATACCTGTTCAGCATAAATGGACTGGTACACCGTTAGCAGTCAATAATTTAAAAACTTACCAGAACATGTACAAGGTTTTACACAGAGTCAAGATTTTTGCCACACGCCCGTAGCAATTTTTCAGTACTAAGAGGGAGTGTTAAACTGGGATTTAATATATCATTAAAACACAGCCCATCTCTTCAAGCTACAGAGTATCTGGACAGAAGTACGGTGTCCCGAGTGGACAGGCCTTATAATCAATTGGCAAATTTAGGACTTATCATAAAGCTAATTATAAGGTGATATTGGAGACAAGGGAATGGAACAGAGTGAAGTTTAAACCCACTGTCTGTCAAGGTTTAATAGTACAAGAATCATAAAAGGCCCAAATATTCCCAATTTATCAAATACTTCAAAGATGTGTTAGGTACCTTAGGGAATTACAGTGTAGCACTGAATCCCAGTAGCAATGGAGGGATATTGCCCAGCTGCCCATCTTGGCCAGGTGCACAAACATTCAAATTTCTTTACACAGCTGAGGGCCTTATCAGCTCACACCCCTAGGCATCATTAGACACTATCATTCTACCTTCCTTCTACCCTTCAAAAGCCCTGCTAAATCCATTGGGATCCACTGAAGTTACTTACATCTAATACCTCACCTTCCCAAAGCCTGTTGCTCCCTTTTAATATTCAAGAAGACATGGTAGCATTGCCAAGAGGAATTGACCTATATGAGCGTTCAGTTTTAAATTAAGCAAAAGCCTCTGAACTTCATTACATGTGGTACCTTGGTAGAATAAGGAGTTTACAATAATAGCTCAGCACAATCATTACAGCAGTCTCAGATCTGTTGTTTTGAACTTCATTCATAACCTTCAGTTTGGGTTTCACACACAAATACTGCTGTAAAATTGTCATTTCAGTTCTGGCTTCATAGATTTTTGTTTCACAGTCTCAGTTCCAGCACCACTTGTGCTACATCACAGCTTTGTTACAACTCTCTCTCAAGCCATCAGTTCTTGGCACTGTAAGGTAGATTAAAATATTTCTTATTTCTATTTTACCATACTAGCTATATTCCAATACAGCTTTGTAATTCCATCTGCTTCTCAGCACTGATGTGTTTTTCTGAGCTCAAAAAGTCAATGTAAACTGATTATTTTAAAAATTGTAATTTTTATTAAAGAAACTAGTATTATGCAGTATAATCAGTAAAAGGTGGAATGGTCAGAGTAATACACTATAGTTCCTAGAACATGCTTTTTTAATGTAAAATTATTTTTTTCCCATTCCAATTAAAATAGGAATTTCTGTAGTTTTAAAACTATCTATTTCAGATACAAGTACATATTTAATATTTTAAACAATGTAATACCTTCGTTGCTGGAACTGTTAGTCTAGCATTTCAGTATGGTCTGACCTATTGATTTTACACTCTTTACACNCCTTTTTAATTCTGTGTGTAAATATTGAAGCCACATGCTTAAAATAAAAAAAAAAATCAAAATATATGCTGAGAAAAGATTAATCATTTACATTTTATGCCACCTTTCATCAACGAAAATTAAGAATAGTTTTATGGATCATACAGAAGTTGTTTGCCTGTTACCGTGACACAGCACTTCTGATGTTGAACACAGAGTCCATTTAATGACAACAACCTTCCACAGGCAGTAAATAGTTATTTATTGAGCTGAAGCTGAAAATTCAGTAATTTAATATCAGTGTAGATCCACACTAGGACATTGATTGATATTGGAGTGAAGAATGGCTCGCAACTCACCCTTGGGAAGCATTTCCCTTTAGGCATCCAGCACCATGTCTGTCCAATCTGTACTGGCATGACAGGTTTGTGCTGCTGTTTGGGTCTGGCTATCACGGTGACAATGGCTCTACTGAAAAACAAACTCAAAATCTAAAACATCATTTTTTGTTCCCAAAGCTACAAGCATGGATGAGAGCCTTGGCTGTTACAATGGGTTGACTGTGTTTCAACTCAGGAAATGCTACAGCCTAAATGATTTCATGATGGTGGTGGCACTGCTATGCCTCTCAGGCAGTACACAAGGTATCTACTCTAATGGTAACCCACATACTTAGAATGTCACACGTGTTTTTGGTAAGGACAGTGACATCTCTTCCTCATATAACTTATTAACTTCTGTCCACATTACCTTCTGCAGTCAGCATCTGGTCAGCTTCTACAAGCCTCAAGACAGGGCATATATTCATCTTCATAATGAAATAGGACAAGACAGCAACTCACTGGGAACTTATGTAAAGTCCAAGTAGATCAAGTGATCATGAACATATTTAATGGGTATTTCATAGCATATAGGAGCGATCTGAAGTTTTCCAAGGTGCAAATTTTGACCTAAGATCTGTCAGATCTGCCGCTTGCTGAAAGACTGCCTCTGGCCCCCAGGTGCACTGTTGCAGCTGAAAGCAGCTAATGCCCTAAGGTCAGCCCTACACCGTAAAAATAAGAAGCTGCTTACTACACCTCTGCCTTATTGACTTGAAATAGCCCACTGTCTGACTCAAGGATGTGCTGTGAGGGACTTGAGTATTGTGTTTTAAAAGAGCAGGAGGGCAACTGTGCTACAGGGAGAGGGTATTACTTTTAATCATTAGCTCTGCACAGTTACTGAACGAGCTATTGGGCGATTACTAGTTATTTTCTTCCTACACTGATTATAGTGTTTATTCACAAGTTTTCTGTGCTTTAATTTGGTTGATTGATGTGCCCAGAGAACAGTTAGTTCTGGTCCTTTTAAAAATCCAGAAGAAAGAACACAAGATGACACAAAATAAATTGGCTCTGACATTAACCTACTTTCAGAAATAGTGAACTACTTAGCTGATGTGCAGTTTTAATTGTACTTTTCCTGATGCAGGGTAAAAGCCTATCCTCAATGGATAAAGCCATTCTGGGGAAAGGGCAGAGTGCCAACCACAAGCTGTTTCAAGACACCCCAGTTCACCAGCCAGCCATTCAGGGCACAAGGGCACATGCAGCTACTTACTTTAGGAATCACCTCCATCAGAGATGACATTAAATCAACTAGCCAGAAGAGATCTAATTCAAATCCTAGCTAACCAGCAGTGCTCATTCAGGCTGGCTCCAGGAGCATAGCACCTGAGTCCTACCCCAGCCAATCATTCCCTCCCATTTTTTTCAGCAATGGAGAGCAAATTAGAACATAAGTGCCAAATGAAGTGATTCATGGAGCTGATGCAGAAATCTTGGATTTGAAAAGCTGGTTTGTCCTCAGGAGTTTTCAGTTCAGCTGCATGGAGTGGCTGCCCAAACAGCTGCAGGTTTGCCAGTACCTGAGTAAGGATGATGGCAGGACTACAGAGCTGAGGGTGCTGCAGTGAAGAGTTGAACCTACAGGCTCAGCTGCTCTCTGGAAAATTTCTTCAGTGTTCAGTTTGCTTTACACAGCTGTAAAGGCAGGGAAGAAGTAAAAATTTCTTCCCCTGGTAGCATATGTACAGATTAAGTTTTTCCTTACACTAATCTCCAGAACTAGTATTTTAAATCTTTTCCTGAAACATAAACCTGAATTTAATATCAGTAGTATCTGTGCTGGACATGAATTAAAATCTCTCTCTCTAAAAATCTCATCTCCATCCTGCTCATAAATGCACACTGTAGCTATGTTCTGTGTTTCTGTTCCATCTAGTTCTGGACTAACAGGATAGGAACACAATTTAGTTATTCCTGATTCACACCAGTATAAATGAAAGCACAAATTATCTCTCCCTTTACTAACCAAGCAGGGGGAAAAAAATCCAACCAAAACAAATGCTCACTCCAGGAAAAACAAAACAAACCTGTATCACTTCAACCCAACACCATTTACAAAGAACAAGACCAAGCACACCTAAAACCTAAAATCTCATCTCCTATAACACCGGCAAACCTTGCCTGCCAACATCATTGCCTCAGAAAGCCCTAAGATCCTGAATCTTGAAAAAGAAAAGTAAAAAGTGAAGTTATTATTTTAGATAACTTGGAAAGGTTTCGGGAAGTTAGGTACAATGCCTGAGGCCACTACACTTGAAATCTTAATCATCAGCATCTCCAACACTTTGGATATGAAGATTTTATTAAAAGAGAGATAATAGACATTTTTAAAAGTCTCTACCCTTTAAAAGTAGTAGGTGCACACATGATGTGTCATTACCTAAAGAATTATTGGCACAGATTTGACATGACCTATGAAATTAAGCCATGACTTCACTATTTCAAACTTGAACTCGTGAAGCCTCTAAACTCATTGTATTATCATTCAGTTCTACAGATACAGAATTGAACTTAAAATCAACATATATTCCAACTGCTAACTTTTTGAGAAACAGAGGTTTTTCTCAAAATTCTTTCCTCTCCCGAATGTAAATGCATATATGGACTGATAGATTTTTGGATGTTTAGTTGCTTATAACTTGTTTCATGTTTGCAATAGGAACATGATTTTGCTATCAAAATCAGAAATCTCTTTGATTAAAAACCATTAACCATCAAAAATGTGCAACATCTAAACAAAACCTCATCAAAACATCTGAAATGGGCATCCACATCACCATCATTTGAAAATAAAACTCCATGTGCATACTAGAAGGACACATCCCATAAGTTTAAGACTAGATGGTGTGTGTGCACTGCACACAAACCCTTCAGGGGAAAAACAATCTTCTGATTCTCTTTGGTTTGCACAGCATCTACATGGCCATAACAGGCTTACCAGTTTGGCCTTCACTATGTACTGTAGATCCAGCTTGGGAATTAAGAATGGTGATTTTTCTCCACTTCTCTTAAACAGCTTTGCAATCTCCAAAACAGCAATAACTTAACAGTGTGGCTCTAGGCAAAAAGCTACTGCAGTCTTTGCTAGAAATGCCATTAGCACAGCTCATATCAAGGTCATCCTCAAAGCCTGTCAGGAGCATCTATACAAGCTCCCCATCATTCTGCATATTCTTAAACTCCAAGATTGATTACATTAACGGATGCACAGAAGATCTGATTTTACTGAATGAGGTGTAACAGTTACTGCCAAATTATTTAATGGCTCAGGAAGCAGAAACTCCAAACAGAAATGCATCTCCAACAGAATCATTAGTATACAGCCTCATTTAAAAGTTTGCAAAGATGCTATGTCTTGGTATCATGACATATATAGTATTTGGGGTGATTTTAGCAAGTTGAAACTGCGACTTCTGTATATTTTCTTGTGTAGAGATAAACTAAAAACTTAAGACAACCCATTACTTCAATTGCTTGTAAGTTTTAAGCAGTTGGCAGTAAATTTACTTTTATATAAATAAATGTTATCTCATTACCAACAATCTCCATTAGGATCCAGCAGACCATGAAATAGACTTTGCAAGATCAAGCAATGTGCTAAGACCCAGAAAACCATTATTCTAGTTTTCAGCTCCAGAAATTATGAGGGAAATGAAGCACTATATTACAGTGTAAAGAACACACACTAAATAAGCCTTTTTAGTCAAGGCATTAGGAAAGAGAAGCACAGATTACTCATAACTGTGAAAAGTACAGTTAGGTTATTTGGCACCTGCTTCTCAGCTTAATTTCCTACTGTTATTAACTTCTTACACAACATGTTTTTTGCAGAGGAGAGGCCGTAACATTTCTAATACAGGATCATGAAGAATTCATTTTAGACACTAGGGGAGGCAAATTTATCCTAACATATTCCCAGGAACTACTTTCCTGTTGAGAGAAAAAAAAGTATTTACAGGTCTACGGTAAGGAAAAAAAAGCAGTAAAGCAAGAAACGACAAAAATGTTGCTTCAAATGCTAACTAAAATATTACAGCTTTCATACTATTTGAATAGAAATAACATCCAGCTTATAAAACACATTAAGCTTTAGTCTCAAGGCTAAAAGTGTAGATTTTAAGTCAGTTCACTAAAATAACGTAGGATCACTTTTGGTTCCCTGGATGCCATAAGACAACTACAGTTCAGATAAAATGTAAACTGTAAACCAAATACAGTACTGNCTTAATTGTACTTCTCAAGGTTTCTTTTCAACTTGGGATTGTAGAGAAGAGAGACGCAAATTAGTCAATTCCAAGAGGGAAGATCAGCAGAATTCATAAACTAGACATTTTCGCTTGTCAGAGACCATGTGAGGGTCAACACTCTTCTCTCCAAACAGCAACACTGCTGTTCTTGCCCAATGGTGGGACAAGGGACACCAACTTCTTCTGAGGGCTTAGGGTACAACCAAGTCCAAATCAAACCAGTTTAATTCACCTAAAACCTTAGAAAAACCTTGTTTCTCTTAGCTAAAGAAAATATATTTTCCAGTCTGTGAACATGAAAAAAAAAATTGAGAATGATGAAGCGTTTTGATCCCCAATAAGAATACTTTCCAAATTCTCTTTTTAGCACTTCTTCCAGTCTTACATGAAACCATATTTAAAATTATCAGAATCAATTTTTAAATTACCATCCAATTTAATATGACCTCACATGTGCAACAATTGAAATCAAACTTTATTACAATCAACTTTATCACAGCAAAGTTATAATAATGACAATACCAGAACTTCTAGAAGTGCACTCAAATACAGGTCTACAGGCACTTTAAAATGTCCATAATTGATACACTGAGCACCCTTTTGTGAGAATTTTCAGTGCAGCTGTCCAGCAATTCCAGCTTTTGCTTTTCAAAATATTAACAATGATGAAAATTCATTTCAGAATCTGCAGTTATTCTGTGCAATTGGTTTCATTACAGCTATACCATTATTATAAAATCAGAACAAAAAAAAAGTATTTGTGTGCAGGTTAAGAGTCAAGATATTATGAAGTCTGTATTCTTAAAAAATAAAGGGGAGGGGTTTATTTGTAACTAATGTCTCTGTATTCTTTCCTCCAAATGACTCCATAGTGATACTATCTCTTTTGTGTTATTTTTCCCACTCACACTCTTGAAATCAGTTGAAAGGCTTCTAAACAGAGATCTTGAGAGCTTAAGGCTAAGACTGTAATTCCTTTGGGTGACTATAGGTTTTCTATCTTTAGATGATAAACAGTAGAGGTCAGAAAAATCAAGCAACACTTTCAGTGAAATTCTCTTATGCCCCATTCCTGCAGCTCCTCAGCTGTGTTACACCTTTTACTAGCCCACAGACCTGGCAGCAAACACACCACGAGCACAGCCACTGCTTTTCAGTGTTCTCTTGGTCCAGCTTCCAGGGCTTTGCAGCCATTTGCCACTCTTTTTATTATCATGCAACTACTAGGAACTGTCAGAGGGATTCAAAATGAAAGATTACATTCTCCATCACTGATTAATGGCATATTTCAGGGCATTTGAAATAAATAATAAATTGTGCAGCTCATGGAATCTCGTGTTCAAAAACCCAGCACAACCCTGTGGGGTTGCTGAGGTAACAGGTAATTGTTATTTTCTATGGGGAGAATGTCAACTGCTACAAAATCCAGTTCAGAAAACTATTGTAATTTACCTGTCTGAGAGGCAAACTCACTCTCTCCAGTGCACTCCAAAAAAAACTGTACTCAAAATCATGCTGCTGCTCTGAACCAGATTCTGTCATTTTAATGACTTCGAAAACACCTGAACTTTTCTATTTGCATTCCAGTATAGCACCTATCACCCAAATACCTAAATGCCTGGACCAGTCTCCCAAGAGTTAACTTCCATTCATGCCCTCCTGCCATGCTCTGACAACCTTGCATCCCTCTTTCCCACAGAGCTTTTCTCAGCCTGTCAGAAAATATTTTCCACTCCCTTCATTATAATTAGGTCATGTTCAATAAACCACCATCATCTGAGATCAGTCCATCAACTCTCCTAACAGGACAATATTATACCGCAAATCCAAGAGACTTAAACTAGGCATAAATCATTGAAACAAACAGTTGAAATTAAATACTGTCCCTACATATTTTCCCTTGTAACAGCCCCCTTTGTGAGTCTCTTTTCCACAGTTCCGCATGGATTAATTTTGTACTGGCTTTGGCCAGGACTGGGTTAATGTTTCATGGCAGCCTGTACCATGCTGAGGTTTGGGTTGTGACTAAACCAGGCTGGATAATGCACCAGTGGTCTGGCTGTTGTTGAGCACTGCTGGCACCCTGCCAAGGCTTTCTCCATTCCCCACTCTGTCTGGCTGGGGGTGGGTGGAGGCTGGGAGGGGACAGTCAGGGGACACCCCACACCCCTAGTGTCATCGCAGTGGAGAAGGAATTTGGGGTTGCCTTGCCAAGGTGGCTGCCCAGGGACTGAACAGTGGGACGCAGTAGATGATTCCCTTTGTGTCACCAAGATTTTTAATTCACCTATTTAAACATATATATGTTGACCCAAGAACTTCCTTGCTTTTACTCTCCCTGTTCTCACCAGCCACCAGCCTGGGCCTACTCATTAGGAGACTTCACTGCTCAGATGCCAAACTCACTGGACACTCAGCACAGATGTTTCTCCATTCAACTTCCTTCCTCCTTCCCTCAGAAATGACTACTGCAATTTATGGAATAAGAGTCATAGGGGCAGAGGGATCCAGCTGCCATTATCTTTCTGCCTCTGAACAATTTGCCTTTGTTCTTTTAAAAATATTTCTGGAAATGCTTCTATCCCCCCAGAGCAATACAGCTGCAGTGCCATGTTATGCAATGACCCATATAGGCACAGAGAATGTTTGGCAAAAAAATAATAAACTAATCAAAAAAGCCACTCTTCCAAAATACTGGATATAGTTGGGGGTATGCAGGCTAGCACATATTGTACAGGAATTTGCAAACCAAAATAGAAAATACAGGAACCATATATTATCCAGCTTCCTCAGCCTAATCACCTCATTTTTAAAGAGTCAGGTTGAAAGGGACCTTTCCAGATGGCATTGGGGCGATAAGGTGCAGCTTCACTGATTATGTTTATCAAAGATGTTTATAAAAAATAGGCAAATAAAAGCAAGTGTTTTGGCAGCATCATGAAAATGGGTCTCTTAGCTCTTGAAAGTTTAATAGAAACAAGAAAGTAGCACTGCAGATTGTATGGAGCTGCTTTTCTTTGAGAACAGATTTTTCCCATTTTCCTGTTTACCTGCTAAAAGGCAAAGTGTCTCTGTGGAACAGACCCATGGAAACCCCAGTGAATATATATGAATGCTTGGAGAAAATGACACCTCTGCACATCTCTCATCAAGGATTAATGTGTTGAATCCGAAATACATTTTGTTTTACTGTAATCACATTTAAAGGTTATGAGCCATATGTAATGAAAGTGTGACATTTCAGAAAACATTCATCTTCAAAGTTCAAAATACTGAAGAAGAACCTTTTTCAATTTTAACCAGCTCTCCTATGTACACACTAACTTTTACCTTTTCAATCTCATTTGGGAAATATTAAATGACAGTTCCACATTTGTCTATGCCTCTTATGTCAGACAATCCTTGCCAATAGATTTGATATCTGTGTACCGGCATTTTGCTTTGTCAGTTTCTTGAGCTTAATTTCCTGAACATTATCTTTTCCTTTTTTTTTTCTTTTTTTAAATAATATTGTAAAATTCATATTTCTAGAAGTAGGTTTTAAATCAATGTCTGAAAGAGCCTGTCCATTAAAATGGACGGACCAGTTTATAAGAACATATACACTTATGAGGTGACATTCAGACTCCCTCTCAGTGAAGTCAATACTTTAAAAAAAAACCTGTTATCATGCCAAGTTAAAACAAGTTTTATCTTCCCATTTTGAAATAACTAATAAGAATTTCAAAAAATTGAATCAATAAAACTGATTGTATCCCTTTTTTATGCTAATGAAAAGCAGCACCACATTGCCTTCTAAGGAGATGTTCTCCTCCACAAGTATATTTCATAGATACATAAGCTCCTTCCTAACTGCTAGAAATAGTGAAAAGAACGATGCATTTTATTGAATTAGTCTACTCAATTCGCTGTCCCTTCAATCAAATATTACTCCAGCTGTAACTACTCCATCTTTCTTTAAATGCTTGTCTGATTATAAGCTTGAGTTAGCAGAGAAGCAAAACTGAGTACACTAGATACTCAACAGCTGAAAATGTAACATTCTAAAATCTACAGAGCATATACTTTTCACTTTACAGAGCGTATTCATTTTCAAAAGCATTATTAAAGCCTTTTACTTGCATAATTAGCTTGATGTAGCAATAATAATAGTTTCCTAAATATTTCGCTTGCTTTTAATTTTCTATCCTGATCATTAAAACCAAAAACTAATGGACAGCAATCCCAGTGCACATAAATATTACATCAAATCTAAACATAATCAATTTCCTATGGTGTCTAATAAAGATTTCCTGCAAGGATATATGTGCTAATGGTCCTCAAATGCATTTTAAACTAGCGGTAAACTGGATTCTGTGCAATTTCATTTAAACTTCAATTTAAAGTGTGCGTTTCAGTGCTTTGCTGAATCAATTCAGCATTGTGATATAAGGAAGATTACAGTGTTTACATGTTACTCTTTCAGAGCTAGTTCTAGTAAAACAGACCTGTCCTGTTTGTTTCAAGCTGTCAGGAAAGCACTGGAATAAATGGAGAGCACAAATGCTTACCTTTTTCCCAAAACAAATCAAGGAAAAGTTCCTGCTGGAAGTCTTGAGTTACCTTTTTCTACTGAGGTTTGCATTATGAAACTCTGTACAGGCAAATATTATCATATTATGGCACAGCATGTAAATGCATTCACCTCAGAGTATTGGACATCTGAATCTAAAAGCTGAAGAAAAACTATGACAAAAAAAAACTTGTAAACATAACCTGGGGGAAAGGTGGGGAAGGAGTAAAACTTTCCAATGTATCCTACAGCATTTGACTCAGCAATATCTATTAGCTGAAAACCAGAAATGTAGCCCAGATTTTCTACATGCTTTACATTTCTCTGTCACCTCAGCCTCTCTCCTGCACTTCAACTTACTTTCTACAACAAACTGCAAGGTATTTTCAAGGCCTCTTCTCAGAGGACTCCTGAACCCCTCTAAGCCCACATACCTGTATTTTCCTTCTGTTAAACCCAATATGTGCAAAGGAAATAAGCTGGAAGATTATGATGCCTCTCCTACCAGGCTTGGAAATGCTTCCTGCTTCATCCTTTACAAATAAACAAGTATATAGATGGTCTAGCGCAAACCTTGAACATCAGCTCCTCTGTGAGAGAGATTTTCACTGCTGAGCTACATTTTAAAGCCCTGAATGTAGCCCTTTACTCATCCAAAAGGATTGCTTAGCAGTCTGAAACAGTCTCAGCAACTCCCAAGAGTTCCCTTTAGGAAAGACTTGGCCTGAAACAGTCTACTTAAAATCCTCATGTTGTACAACTGGAGTGATTTTTTTGTATCCTTTACCACTGGATTGCTGAATTGTAAAGTGGTAAAAGATTCTCTAGTTCCCTATTGTGATGATGCCTGTACATGAGACAACATGGCAACGGTTCAGCTGGTGAACTACAACAGCGGCTTCCAGTGCTGACCAGATTTGTTTTACTGCCACCTCCTACCCCACCATTTGCTCATCCTTCCACAGGTGGATTAGTGCCTAACTTGTTATCCTCTGGGTCAAGGTTGACTCCTCACTATTTTACAGAGATCTTTTATAGAGAGGCTCGGTCCCTACAGTGTCTAGACATTATTAAAAAAAATAAATTACTTCTACTAGTAATATAATTATTCATGTTACTACGTATATCATGAAAAGAAAGAACTCTAACATCACCTTAAACAAGTCCAGCTTTTGCTTTGATGTATGCAAGCCTGTTGCTCAAGAGCAATACAAAAATACAACTTTAGCTCTTAAACATTAAATACATCCCGCACGTACAATCTCTGCAGG
>VYZS01020718.1:51859-61866 GCA_013400695.1 Neodrepanis coruscans | reverse complement strand
TTCACAGGAGAGGTACTCCAGCCGCCTGATCATCCCTGTGGCCTTGTCTGGACTTGCTTCAACAGGTCCAGGTTATTCCTATGTTTGGGTCCCCAGAGCTGGATGCAGAGTTCCAGGTGGGATCTCANTGGGTCCCCAGAGCTGGATGCAGAGTTCCAGGTGGGATCTCACCAGAGCAGGGTAGAGGGGCAGAATCCCCTCCCTCACCTTGCTTTTGGTGCAGCCCAGGATACAACTGGCTTTTTGGGCTGCAAGTGCACATTGCTGGCTCATGTCCAGCCTCTCATCCACCAGCACTCCAGAAGCTACCAAGTGCATGGTGTACAGCTAGGCAGCTACAAAAACAGATTTTTATGAAGGAACTGGGCAAGGAAAGGACACACAAAACCCAAACTAGAATTCTTCAAAACTAAGGTACTTTTATAGGTACAGTACACAGAGTGGAATGTCTTATTCAAGTCAATACCACAGAAGAACCTTCTCACCTCTGAAGGCATTTCAGACACCTGAATATATTATTTTAGCTCACTTGCTCATCGGTACTTACTCCAGGAAGACTTCATTAAAAATAACATGAAACAATAAGGTAATATTCCTATTTCATAGATAACAAAGATGAAAATAAACCCTGGAAGGCAAATATCCAATTAGTCAAGTGGAAGATTCTTGCAACATCTATCAAAGAAAACCCTTGGAAGTCTTCTGTGACTGTTGGCAAGTCTAATGCTTTTTCTTCAAAAGGCACCTTTAAAAAATAAAAACAATAAAAAAACCCAACTAAAAACCAAGTAATATTAGCAGTAGTCTGGATTAATCAAAAACATGCAGATATGAACTGGTAACACCAAAGGATTTTTTATATTATGTAACTTGTTCTTAAAAACTAATGAACACGGACTCCAACATTCCAGAAAACCAACACTATAGGATGATAGATTAAACATATCTGGAAATCTTTAGTGGACTCGTATTTCATATTTAATGAAAACAACAAGCCCCATCACCAGGTTTTCCAGAACTGAGTACCAAAAAATTCCTTGGCATTTTAAAAATGTCATTTAAAAACAGGAAGACGAAGCATACTTGTAGTTATCACTCTAGAATTCCAGAATATAAAAAAAAATGAAGTGCACTTACCATTGTAGAATCTATGCTAGCTTTGGAAAAATAATTCTTCTTGTCATATGCTTGCAGCTTTGTTTTTTAAGTAAAAAAAAAAGCTCTGAGTTGCATTTTACTTCTTCCTTGAATTACTTTTTTATTCACATCAGTCTTGAACCTTGCTGTATTCATCCATTCACCGACCAGAAACTGTCTTTTCATACAGCCCTTGTCTTGTTTACACATTCCCTCCCTCTCCCACTCAGTCGTTTCACTGTCCCACTATTCTTTTACTGCTATTAGCAACGGTGCGTGCACTTCATAGACAAAACACTACTCAGAATCTATGGTAATCACTGGGAGCAGCATATGACCTTATGTGAAAAAGAGCTTTGCACTGGTTGGGTTGGAACAGCAACCCAATTCCAGCTCACGGTACTGGTCCTCAGTGGGCATAGTGAGTGAAGCTGTTTCCCAAAACAAAGTGCCCAGCACCTGCTAAGAACGGAAGAGGAGTGGTGGGAGCAATGACAGGAAAAAGAGCCAGTGCAGGCACAGTCAGCACGTTAAAAAATACAGGCCCAAACAAAAACAGAAAAGGGAACAAGTGATGTATTTCTATCCCCTGAAAAAACTTCTGCTACTATCTGTATTCCCACCCCCAGGAGACAGCTCTGAATGGCACAAAGCACCGCACATACAGTTACAGCCCGACCAATTTCTAGGGAAGTGTATTAACTGCTTTATTACCACCATTCACAGGACTGTGTTGGCTTAAAAAGGCTCCCTATCAGAGGAAAGATCATAAACACACCTCAAAAATCCATACATGCTAAAATAACATATTTTGAATCAAGCTAATGTCTCAAACATCACTGTAGCCTCCGTACCTTTAATATGTACAATCTCTTTTTCAGTCAAAAGTAAAATATTAAAGCTGTACAGCACCCACACTTCACAGAAACTACTAATCAGATTAAAGACTTAGGAAGACAGCCTCCCCTCAGAGGAACATCAGGGAATGGAAGGTAATTGTTCTTGTGTTCTAGGACTGTGCATACATTAATGAAGTATTCTGAAAGAAGACAAAACCCGTAATTTGATATGCATATGTAGTAAGATGGAAATATAATTCATATTTGTAAACCAGTCACATGTTTTATATGAGATCTGATAACTGCTTAATGTCATGAAACACCACTACATTGTATACCATTTACATAGAAATACACTAATAAATAAAGATGTGCTTACTCATTATATAACACAAAATGGCAAACAATACATATTAGTGCAACAAATGTGTGCACCAAGTATGTCCTCTTACAAAGCTGATTATACAGTTTTGGATAGCACTCAAATACCTTATGTCTGATACTGCAATATGTTTAGTAGATCTTAAGAAAACCTATGTCTAAATCTTCCCTTCAAGGCCGTTTGTAGTTTTAGGCAGATAACTCTGTCCTTATCCTAATAACCTTGTCCAACTGAGATCAAGGCAGACCCTTACCTACAAAATAACAGAGTAACACAGCACAGGCCGACTAGGAGAGGACACCCTGATGGAAGCTGCTGAACTACAGACCCCGAAGAGAAGGCACCATGCGATGTGCTGCTCTGCAACCCTGTTATCCACCTCCTCAACAGCCTAATCTGGTTACCAGCGGATCATGGCAGAAATGCATTATCCTCTCCGAGAATCAGGAAAAGCAGAGCAAGGAGCGGTTCCTGACCGTTTTCCTCAGCAGCCCTAGAACACAGGTCAAGAGCAGACCTACAGTCACACACGTACGTGAAATGGCGAAATGCCTTTAAGACTGAGGCAGCGAGCGCTTTCCCACTGGCACATGTTCAGCACAGTACAAGTTACGGTCCATTTGTTTGCTGGGCCACAAGCACAGTAGTCTTCCCCCCCTCCATTCTTCCAACAAAAGCCTGGAGAGCTTGAGACAGTTAATGTGGGGGCAAACGGAAAATCTGGCTCTTCCTTTTAATCTTCACTTGAGAAATCAGATTAAGATTCAACTGTTAAGCACCATGTTTTATTTACATTTCTGCTTGTGCTCAAGAAAACTGGGAGAAAAAAAAAATCAAAAAGGTTCCAATAAGCCAGTGTGTCTTGCATTTAAGATAAAACACAGAAATTACCACCTCTACACAGCATTTCCAAACACACTGCAATTCTGTAACACATCTAGGCTGATTAAGTGATCAAACCAAATATGGTAAGTAAAAATCTGTTCTCTGTAGTATCTGCACAGTGCCTTCAGCCTAGCCTTACAAATATTAAGTCTAACAGACATACTGGCCACAACAAAAGTGACATTTTGTTAAGAAAGGACATTTCTCAAAGGCTGCAAAATTACTAACCTCAAAACACTGCTTCTTCTATGTTGCATGTATTAACAGGACATAAAAAATATTTGCAAAACAAAAGACAATGGCAAAACTTACATTAAGGGAAAAAAAAATCAAAAAAGTTTTCTTAATAGTAATGAAGTTTTGTTTTCCCTAGCAGTTTCATAACACATCATCAGAAGACTGAATTCCTTGTAAATGTGGTAAGCAGTAGTTTTAAGAGAGACCAACAGCTACATAATCATCCTACACACTGTTAATTGAATCTGGCATTATTGCTCAAAGCTCCTACACAGAGTGTCAGCTGACTGCATGAACAGCACTTTGTTCTTAGTGCCTTTGTTAATGACGAATTAAATTATACAGAAGACAGCTCCACAGCCACCCTCACTTTATAAACCTCGACCATTACAGAACCACAAAAATCCTATGGCTTTGCCTAGGGAATGCAGTTATTTCTTAACATGCTACAACTTGCATCCTTCATCTGCAACCAACCACAATCCATGTTTACACCATGGAGAACTGTGTTGTTTCACAGGAAGGAAACAAAGACCAAGAAAAACATTTCCAGGAAAAAAAAAGCAACACTTGACAAGAGTGAGCTTACTAACAAATTCAGTTCTACAAAGACCATGACTTCCCTTGTACCTTGCAAATGACAAACAAAAACTCCCCAGAGAAACAAGAACTCCCCAGATTTTATTTAGAATGTACAGCCCAGCTGTAATTTCAAAGCTCTGGTAACGCTCATTACCTCTTTCAGTCTCCAACGTATGAAAGAACACACACTTCAGGATGCCTTAGAAAGGGTCTCTCAGGACTCTTCCAACTGCTGTTTTTGCCAATTCAGATAGAAGATTTAACATTTATTTGTGATCTTTTTAAGACCATCTTTGTTACTTAAAACTACATATATATAAAAAATAATTTGTAAAAGCGAAACTACCCTACAACATCCTTGAACTTGCTGCAAGTCCCATGAATGTTTCTTAAGTTTCCCTAAAAATAACAATGCACATATAGAAAGTCACCAAGGTATTAAGCT
The DNA here is from genome assembly GCA_013400695.1 of Neodrepanis coruscans. Classification (NCBI taxonomy): domain Eukaryota; kingdom Metazoa; phylum Chordata; class Aves; order Passeriformes; family Philepittidae; genus Neodrepanis; species Neodrepanis coruscans. The sequence goes on along the minus strand of VYZS01020718.1, from coordinate 57,359 downwards.
CAAAGAACGTGGCTGTCACGCAAACCCACGGGGTGTGATGAAGGCAAAACGTATGTCTAGTTTTCAACGAAAACATAACAGTATCTTCTGTATTGCTTTACTGACCTACTTTCCATTGGTTTGTGTAACAATACACTGTGCAGTGAAGGAAACACAGTAACATCCCATGTCTTTATTAAATATACATCCCCAGCCCCAGCAGCAAGGCTCTTCTTTTATGGCGACGCGGAATTAGTGCGGATTTCTTCACCGAACAGGGCAGACGAACACACGCTCGGTTACTCAGTGCTGTATAGTAAATGCCGCCTTATCTTGCAGAGGTGGCTACGACACAAGTAACACCGAGGCAAGAGGGGTAAACACCACGCCAACATAAAAACCCACAGCGGAATCCAGCAGTGTAGTAAATTATTGAGATTACGGGCCGTCCCAGAAACCCAGGCATGGCTAAAATTTCAAAAAGGGCTGGAGGTGCCACGCTGGGTGCCCGCGGTCCCCTCCGGCTGCTGCACCTCCCACCCATCCCTCCATCCTTCCATCCACCCGGGCTCGGGCGGAAGCCAACCCCGCCAGGGTAAGAAGCCAACCTACCACACCAACCTCCCCGGGCCTCCACAGGGCTGCAGAGAACCCCCCGCACCCCGCGGCACCCCTGGTCCCCACTTACCGTCCCCCACGGCCATCATGCCCGGCGGAGCCGCGGGAGGGCGGGCGCGGCAGCTCCCGGTGTCCCGCCGGAATCCCTGACGGATCCCTGGCGCTACAGCCGCCGCTTCGCTTCAAAATAGCAGTCCCGCCTTCCGCGGGAACCCTCCGCGCCTGGCCCGGCCCCGGCCCCGGCCCGTCCCACCGGGGGCTCCGCCCCCCGCCCGCCCCGCGGTCATATGCCCGCCGGGATCTCCGCTGCCCGCCGGGATCGGCACCGGGATGCGGATAGGGATCCCTCCCGCCCCAGCCCCGCGGGGACTAACCCCTGCCGGGGGCTGCCTGCCCACCCCCGACTGGGGGACGCCTGAAGCAGCGCCCTTGGTTGGGACGGGCATTGCGCACACCATAAATCAACCCAAACACGAAATAAATCAAGGCAGTTAAAGGCACAGGATGTAGGGCAGAGCTTCGTTGAAGAGTGGTGCTGCCTGGTTTTTGTTGAGTTTTCTGAAGACTTGCTGGGGAAACCCCTCGAAAACTTGTCGAAAAGATAAACAGCTTCCAAACACACGCCGGAGAACGTTTTGCAGCGCTACAGGAATTAGAAAGAAAGCCTACCCAAAACCTGAGCTGCTGGTTATGCTTTGTTCCCCGGATCCACGTTTTTAAGGGACACACTGAAGGTAGAAAGAGTGCAATCCAATAAAGTGATTAAAAAATAAATAGTAGTAAGTAGTACCAATTCACTTGTCTTGGCTATGAAAAATTTTAAAATTCAGACAGACTGGAGCATACGGAGTTACACAGTGTGTGGGCAACATCCATTTGCAGGAGCTGGGCACAGTTCCCTGTAGTAATAATCCAAAATCTCACGCGAATTCCTTAAAAAGCAGTGGAAGCATCAGCCTGCTGAGGCCCTTTACTTCCAAATGGTCTTAAACTGATCATTACGCTTTATCAGTCAATAAACTGTCCTATTTAAAATAATAAACCAGCAAAAATAGCAGCTGGAATTGGAAACCACGTCTACATTTTGACCACTTGTATTGAGCGAGGAAAAGGAATACATGCAGCGAAAAACCCCATAAAATAATCATGGCAGCCATCAACCACCCGTATTCCCAAACGATATATATTCATGTGATGCCGCACTGGTGAGCTCTATTAGAGTACGTCGTCATTGTCTCCATAGTAACTATATTTCCAAATAGAAAACAGCAAAGGGAAATAAAAAACAATAGAGTAATGTGGAAAAACAGATACACGCTTGTGCTATGGATTTTTATTTGCCCCTCCCCCCCTTTTTTTTTTAGGAGAACATATATCTCAACTGCATCTTTATCACCCACAGCACAGCTCCCCTACTACCGTGATACTAACATCACATATCCTACCTGTCATGTTTTATGTTTGTAAAGCCAGCCCTATGAGCCATTAAACATTAAAATGGAAAAATTCCACGGGTTGAATAGAGATTGATATTCAGCTCAAATCATTCTGTCTGCTGAATGCAGCAGAGAGCTCAGTATTATTAATTTCTCTACTTTTCTTTTAATTCTCTGTCTCAAAAATTACACTACTACCTGAGAGAGGAATTTGCTTAAATTCTCTTGGAGAAAACAGTATTTACAAATCTCAGGCAGCAGAAACAAGAGCTTTTGCAGTGCTGAGATTGGCTGCCAGTTCTGTTTCCATAGAAATGAACATTCATTTGCTGAAAAATGGGGAGGGTGCTTCAAAGAATCTTCTCCAGTTTGGAGGGCTTACATGTGGAGTGAAAGGGCAAAACTAGTAGCATGTGCAAGATATTGCTTAACAGGCAAACATTCTGATATGGTTCTCTTAATATGCAACATCATTATGAACATAAACAAATCTCAAGGTTTATATAGCAGCTCATTCACTCACATAATTCACATTACAGAAATGGTCTCTGGTTTTACTATCAACATGTGAGGGTAAATGAGGATCGGCAGTAAATAATTATGAAAAAAAAAAAAACAAAGGTCAGTTGGAGAGGCAAGCTAGCAGTGGGATATTATTTAAGGCTGTGTGTGAGTCATTCTCATCAAGCAAAAGAACTAAGACTCATGCCCAGTTCCCTTGCTAAACATGGTGCCTTTTCATCTGTAGGCTTTTGAAACAACTTGTTACATCCTGCCCCCATTATTCCATCCATACTTGTTAGAAAGTGCTTTCCACCTCGTCTACCCTTCAAGAAGATCTGTCAGTCTCCAATGGTAACTTGTTCCCCTCCTCGTCTTTACAGTTCCATCAGGGATCAGATTCAATAAAGGAAGAAGGTAACACAAGACTAAAGGGACTGTCCATGCTAGATTCCCTCTAGCACACTCACAGGGATAACAAGATATTAAATGCATCAGTGTGCATAAGAGTGCAGGTAGGATAGCTTTTCCTCTTCTCCACGTGTTTCTCCCATATACCTAAGCATACCAACACAATGTTTTTAAAAACTCTCAAATGTTAAATCATGTTCGTACAACTTTATTTTTTTAACGTATGTTTTGATTATTATAATACTATGGAAAATATTTTTGTATTCAGATTGTTTAACGCTGTAAGCTTTTTGTTCTTTTTTTTTTCTTTTTCTCCCTCCTAAGTACACGCTGAATAAAAAGACTGAACAATTGACATTAGCATTATTTGGTAAGACCATCCTAAATCACATCTCTGGATTCTCAGAAACTAGGTCAATACACCTAATATTTACTACCACAGCAGCATCACTTGTGACTATGAAGAAGATGACATCTTCCACAGTTGTGTTAGCAAGTCCTTCCCTATCCACCACATCCTGAAGAACACCACCATCAGTTCAGTCAACTTACTTGGGACAGCAGCTCCATCTGGCAAAAAGCCATTCCTTTTGCTGGTAAGAAGGCCCACTATGGGGTTTAATTACATTAAAGCCAGCTGAACAGTTTTTTTGCCCTCTCCACACACCCCCACTCATGCTGTGGAAACATAACCCTGCAGCTTCCCAAACTCTACTACAAAATATCCAAAGCACTAAAAAAAAATCCTCCACACTGCAACATATGTGTTTAGACATTAAAATCTGGCCTTTATCCAGAGATGTCTGATAAAGTTCCTGAAAGAAAAGTTGGTAACAAGACTACAGGAATTCAACAGTTACTTTCAATCTACACGTGCAAGCAGTAAACACAAATTGTCCTTCAGAGAATAATGAAGCACAAAGCCAAGATAAAGCACTAACAATGGAAATTAGTTAACCTTTTAAATAACGTTAAAAAACGGCTTAGATGGAAGCAACAGATGAACTAGGTTCAAGCAAAAACACCAAAACCAACATATTAAGAGGGACTCTGCCTGTGGTACCAAAACAGAATCGTAGTAATTCTGCATAGCAAATTGCCACCTACAAGACAAAACACATGGTTTACACTGCCATAGATCAGTATTAATACCTGTGTTTTACACGAGATAAAAATGGCTTAAAACCAAACTTTATTAACTCCCTTAGATAGAGACAAAAAGGACAGAAGGGTTACGTTAACTAGTCCAGCAATGTTGCATATATATATTTTCATATATTTCAATTATTTCAATGCACTCATGTAACTTTTTCCATTCTCCTGAGAACTGCCAACTCAAAAAATACAGATGTAAAATGTATAATAGAACCTCTCAAACCTATGCAGATATATCAACTTTAAATGCAAAAGATAATGATTTACCCTTTCAGAATGTGTAAATTTACATTCTAACAGAATGTTTATGCAAAACACTTTCCCCCAAATTAGAACGCTTTCTTTCTTAAAAAAAATAATTCTTACAAATAAATTTTATATTCTTTAAGTGTTCAAGAACAGCAATGTTTTATTCCAAAGCAAGATGCAGCACAGCAATTCTTACTGCCTCAAATAAAAGGTTATAAAAACACATTCTTTTGAACCTACAGTTTCTTCTGTTTTCTTACTAACAAGAAAAGGGTGAGAAAATTTAAAATAAAAAAGGTATATTTAAGTACATTAAGAAATCATATGCATCCCTCAGAGTATTTCTACTCTTGAATAATTACACTTTTTAAATCTAGCAGGACCTCCACAGCATAGTTACTTTGAAAGAAAAATTAACATCAGAAAACTCCCTGATAAAACAAGATCTATGACAGGACCCAAGGGATTGGCCTGAAGTTGTGTCAGGAGAGGTTTAGGTTGTGTATTAGAAAAAGGTTCTTCACCCAGAAGGGTGGTTGGGCCCTGGATCAGGCTCCCCAGGGAAGTGGTCACAGCATCAAGGCTGAGAGAGTTCAAGAAGATACGATACTCTTGGGCGCATGGTGTGACTCCTGGGGATGGTCCTGTGCAAGGCTAGTGTTGGACTTGACAGTCCCTGTGGGTCCCTTTCAACTCAGTATATTCTGTGATAATGTGATATACTGATTCCTTACAGAAGACAGTGAAGCTTTCAAAAACAATTTTATTAAAGCCACTGCCATGACACCTCCCTTGTTATGCTGTTAACATTTTTCTTAATTTCCAGCTTTAGGAAAGAATGATGAGTTTGCTTTTTCAAACTGAAAAACATTGTATCAAAAAAGTAGTAGGAAGCAACAAGGATTTACTGCTCAACAGGATCTCTTTTCTTGAAATACACCAAAAAGAAGGAGCTCAAACTCAATGAAGTCTTAACTTCAACATTTAAGTGTCTTTGAATGCTGCAGTCACTTATTTCTAAATTTAGAACTCCATGTATTATAACCATAATGCATCATTTTCATGAAGATACCACACACCCATCACAAAAGTACCATTTTCTTTTAGAAACGTAATGCAAAATAGGATAAAGGTTCATCTGATCTTTTTTC
>VYZS01020718.1:9496-41278 GCA_013400695.1 Neodrepanis coruscans | reverse complement strand
GTAGATAGCATTTGCATACTTAGGGAAGTTAAACAATTTTTCAAAACAATGCTTGATTGACTTTCCTGCCTTCCTTTCAGCAGACAGGAACTCTTATTTTCAGTGCTCTAGGACAGAGTGCATTCAAGCAGTAACACACAGCTCTCTAATGTGTAATTTTTTAGGTAAACTAAACAAGCTTACATTGTAATCATGGATGCACCAAATGCTGAAGTTAGCAGTTTTTTCTGCTAATATTGATGTTTACACACAATTTTTAATGCAGTGACATAAGGAGCTGCAGTGCAGTTCTTTAAGGCTGCACTCAACAACTGAAAGCAGTTGTGTCTGAACTACAGATTATCTGTAATACTTAAAACCCTTAAAACCTACCCAGACACACAAATTCGGACAAAGATTCTCCTCAAACTAAAGATGAACACTCTACATCAAAGTCTTTTTTTCCACAGATCATAGCTCCTGTGTAACCACATGAAAATTTTAATGCATCTAAGCAAAAGAAAAGCTTATGACAGGCACTGGGGAAGAAATATTTTAAATTAGCTCTGCCTGTGAAAGAACAAGAGTCTGAGCTACCATAGAGCTAATCTGTCTTTCCTGAGCTTTGTCAAACGCCTTCTTCTTTGAGTGAAGGAGTAAGAAGAGACTACAGGAGCTCTGCTTTCTGTCAGCAATGGATGGGACAGAGACTTAGCAGCCTCAACTCCCCGCTTTATCCCAACCTGAAAACTGCCACACAGGACACAGCACCGAGACTCAGCTCATGTACTATTTTACACTAGCCCTGACTGCCAGGTCCCAAACCGTTGAGATTCAGTGGCAACAACCCATTTAACATTCACCAAGTAGAGTCTTGCTTCTTTATGTAAATGCAAATGATACAACCAAGCTTGCTTTCAGATCGGGGGCAATTTTGTATTCAACCGATCCAGACAGTCGAAAAAACAACTTGGCACCTCCTGCAAATAAATTAGAGGCTGTTGATTGCCCTGAAGATGCAAAGCACCTATGGTGTTTAATCCTGTTTGGATCCCAAGATGTTCTCAGTTTATATCACATGGCATTGAAAATGATGAGTGATGAATCTAAACTTATGGTCAGACCCAATATTTACTGTACAAAGGCTGTGCTATCTGCACTGTTTTCTCTCTGCTCCAAAAGGTATCCAAGGCCATGTCTTAATGCAAGAAAGATCTTCTCTGGCATGTTTACATTATCTGCTACCAAACTCAATTTTTGGAATTGTATTAATAATATGGCTTAAACTTCTGTGGTAACCATATAATCTATTAATAGTCTGAAAATGTGTACAATTTCTCATTCCCACAGGCAAACTATTGTCTAAACATGCTGAACTCTGCCTGAAATGTGAAACAATAAATTCAACATCTTTCTCCTATGACATCTGCATAGAATTGTAGAATAGTTTGGATCATCTAGTTCCAACACTGCCAGGCTGGGCAGGAGCACCTTCCGTTAGATCAGGTTGATCAAAGCCCCATCCAACCTGTGTAGGGATGGGACATCCACAACTCCTCTAGGCATTCTGTTCCAGTGTTTCACCACCATTATAGTGAAGAATTGCTTCCTAAAATCCAACTTAAACCTGCTCTCTTTCAGTCTAAAGCCACTCACAGCCCCCTCGCCATTCTATCACTACACTCCCTTTTAAGAAGTCCCTCTCCAGCTCTCTTGTATGTTCCCTTTAGGGAGCTGCAAAAGGTGCTGTAAGGTCTCTCCAGAGCCTTCTCTTCCCCAAGCTGAAAAACACCAGCTCTCAACCTGTTTCCATAGGAGAGGTGCTAATCAATTTAGAGAGCTCCTAACCAATTTAGTGGCTCTCCTCTGGATTAACAGGTCAATATTCTTCTCAGGCTAGGGGCCCCAGAACACTTATTTTGATATATTATCAAGCCGTATTTTTTTCTTCTTATCAATTATCATTAAAAACTAGGGCTCTTATTTTTTCAGAAGGGTATGATGAGGCACAGTATCCCTTCTGATACTCTCTCTTACACCAGGCAGCCAATATATTCAAGCTTCATCAAAATCAAGAAGTGAGATGATGAGTCAGGGTTAAGGGGTATGTTTTTTGATAAGGGTTAATATCTCTTTAGAAGTGTAAATTGTTTAATAAGGAATTTTAAAGATTTTGTAAAATATTTTATTTTATTTTAACCCTAACCCTAGTCTTTTCCACTAAGTGCAGCAAAACAATAGCTACTTTTACTTCATATAAACTAATCTATACACAATACAATCAGGAACACTATTTGGAAGCAAAACTAACTAGAAGGCAAATGAAAAATTACAGTAATTTTAAACAAAGCTTTTAGTGAGTTTAAAGTTCTGATAAAGAACTTAAGGGCTTAAGATTACAAAATCAAAACAGCTAACTCACCTTCCAGGAGGAATTCCTCTCTTTGCAAGATCTATTCGTACTTTCTCTCCCACATGTCTATAAACCTCCACAATGGCTAGTATGGCAGCATCTCTCACCTGTGAATGCAGTTTACATTTTTAATTTCATGGTTACAGAAGCCAAAATAACATTTGCTGACAGCCCATTAATCTTCCAGTGTTTATCAACCTGCATAGCAATTCATTTCACAAACCAGTTGAAACAGTGAAGATGAAAAGGAAATACAACTTCATTTCAAGACAGTATTTGTTCCAAGCTAAAGCAACCCCAGATAGTAAAAAAATTCTCGAAGTAACAGCTTTAGAGGGAATTTCTGGGACTGACATAAGAATAATATTAGTGGAAAAAATGCGCTTTATTTAGGACTATCGCAGCAGGCCATACTTCCAAAAAGTTAGTTCCTGCACTCAGTTTTGACACTTCATCTTGCTTTCATCTGATTCTGCATGCAGAAAGGTCTTTCTGGAAAAGTAAAGACCTGACTGCCCACAAGAATGGGCCAAAATGATCGACATTTTCTTTATTTACTTCAACCTGAATCATGTGGCATGACATCATAAGAAAGGGAATAAAACAAGATTGTGGAAGGAGAAAGAACAGTTGAAACAAGGAGAAGGAGTACCTCTTTAAAAAGTTTAAACCACAGTCATGACAATAACTAATAAAAATGCATTTTAGTAAGCAACATTCTTTTCTATAAAGAATGACTGGAATGACTTTAGTATTGTTCTTTGCAGCAGTTCAAGCTGAACACACAATTGCCCTAGCAAGATATGAACTACATCTTTACCAAAGATCAACCAACATTACAAATTCTTAACAGAATTTATCTGTAACAGAACAATGCTATGCTATCCAGAGGAGACAAGAACTTTGCTGCATTCAGAAATTAAGCATAAAGTCCAATTCTGTTTAGGAGGCCATCTCCTACCAATGCTATCTTCTCCTTTCCTGTATTCTTAGTTTTTTCCTTCAAACACAACTTCAGATATATTGAGATATTTTATCCATTCCCAATCGAAGATTTTGTGAAGTTCAGATGCCACCATTATGAATTAGGTCCTGATTTTCACTGCAGATGTTTTTGCCTACTTAACAACAGTCCTTGCATGTTCTCAAACACCATTTGGGTTCCACTCAGAAAATAATTACACATACTAACGTTATCTTAAGCAAATTTGGCAAACTATTGCAGGTTTTCATATAGGAGCTACTTCTGGAGGCAATTCAGAGTGTCAATAATTTTTTTAAAATTTATTTTCTTTCAACATGCTTTATAAAAGTAATTACTAGTTTCCACCTCTGAAGATAAAACTAAAGGGATGTTACAGTATCACAATACTGCTGCCTTTCCAACTCTACTTTCATCTTCCAGTGGATGGACTGATCAAGAAGAAAACGGGTTTAATTTTTGTCATGGTAGAAAATAATGATCTGCTGTACACATGCACTCTATCAGCTTTTCTGTAAAAGCTTTTCATTTTGGTTTCATTGGTCTGTCAAAGTATAGGTGGTTATACAACAGTAAGTAATGAAATCCTTACCTGACTATTGGAGTCACCAAAAGCTAAACACAGATGTGGTACCAACTTGCTGAGGATTAATGGCTGTGCACCATAACTAGAAAAAAAAAAGTATTTTTTACAGAAAAATAAACTACTTCATGCAGAAGTGAACAGTAAACTTTTAGCTTAGCATTCATAGAATACAAACTGACATCAATCAAGCTCTGTCTTTCTTACTAGTCATTTGTCTAATTTTAAATAAGAGAAAAATTCTCTAACTTTAGTCCTTCTTTCAGAAAGCTCACTAGTTGATTTTCCTCATGTATAAATGTAATTGAATCAGACTTCCTAAAGTATTAGTCTCAGATAAAAATGATATTCAGAAGAAGGATAGAACAGTTACATCTCCATAGAAACAAAAAGCTTACATGTTTAAGGTAGCAACAAGACACAAACACACTCCTTCTCGGGATCGGTAATTCTTGTGTTTAAAACCAACAGCAAGGCGTTCCCAAATGTACTACAAAAGCAGAAATAATTGTCTTTAATTACCAGGAGCACAGTACAATGTAATTCTATCCATATTTTATAATAACATTCATAACAGTAGCAAAAAAAACCCAAACAAACAAAACAGAAGACAAGTCCACTGGAAAAGTGAAAAAATTAACTTATAAAATGCACAATATGAAACACAACACAGATTAATTCTATGCCAAAACCAATTTCTAAAAACATCCCTTCGGTCATCTAGCTTCGTATTTTTACTGTTTGAGAAACAGGTCTTCAAACATACAGAATTGTTACAGTTAATGCACACAAAACAAACATTTACAGTACAAACTACTGACTCAAGTTAAGTTGCTATATCCTCTTTGCTTCATATTCTGTTTCCCTGCCAAAATTTCCTCTCATCCATTTCAGCTTCTACTTATCCATGCTCCTGCTGTCCTACTTCTTCCTTACTTTTGCTTTAAATTTAATTTCTTTTTTTTTCCTGATTATTTCTTGCCTATTTGTTCCAACTCCTCTGCTTCCATTTTTGCTCTGCTTTCGGTTCTCCTTCTCTGTGCTGGCGCCGCTTCCTGTAGTAGAATCCTTGGGCTCACTCAGCCCCTCTTGCGCACTCAGTTTTTCACCGCCTGCCCTCACCCTTTCCCTTCTCAGCTTGTCGCTTTACCTTTCCATCTCCTTGCTGCTCTCTAGCTGTACCTTACGGCGCAAGAAGTTGTAAACATGGAGCTTACGGGACTGGGAATCCTCGGCGGCAGCTGGGAGCAGATGCACAGGCTTGGACTGCGACTCGCCCCAGCTGCAGCTGCAGCGCTGCCATTACAGCCCCGCCAGCATCCGGGGAGTGTTGCCTAGCGATGGATGGATGGATGGCTGCACACTGGCGAGGGCTGCACACTTGGCAGCCCAGGCACCTCCCTCTTCCCAACTGCACCCCGGAGTGGTGCAACTGCAACCTATAATGACGCCGTACAACCTGCTAAAATGCTATTACATACTAAATACTGCAATCACATTCAGCTTTCTGGAAAAAACCCACAAAACCAAACGCTCACAAACAGATACTGATCAACAAAAAGAGAGAGTGTAAGAGCAGGGAATATGCATCCTCTTTATTAATGAGGTAGCACACTTCACAGCAGACATAAAATTTTCCAATTAGAGCCCTGCTTGGTAATTTTGTCCCATCTGTGGTGTTTTGTTTGTTTGTTTTATACTTCATTGGGCTTAGAGAAAACAAACCTTAGACAAGCAGGGTATGGCTTGCCAAAACTACATGGCTTAAAAACAAAGAACAGGATCTTATGGAAGAAAACATCCTTCCAATTAACTCACTGTCACGGACAAACATGGGAAATAGGAAATCTCCTTGTTAGATGTACAAAAATACAGGTGGAGAAGGAACTGTAGAGTACTGAAACAAACAAAGCAGACTAAAAAGAAATTTAGTCTTTCACTAAATTAACCTTTACAAACTGAATTTTTTAAGCAGAAAAATTCAAATCACTGCTTAGAAATTTCAGCTCTCACAAGTTGCTAAGAAGAGTTGATGTTAGCATCAACGTTGGCCCATTAATGCACATATATATCCCTACATTTTTATGCCTTCCTGCCAATAACCAGCTACATCTAGTTCTTGCTCCTAAAAAACCCCAAACCAACAAACACATCTAAAAGAAGAAAAGGGATTGTAACAACAGGACAAATTAAATCTTATTCAACAACATGCTAGAAGAGACAAGATGAGCTGTCTAGAAAGAAACTTACAGGACTTATTCTCACAAAATTATTCCACCTAACTCTTCTAAAGAGGTGTTTCTCTGCAGCAATGAGTGCCTAAAGCTCTGTATTTCAGTGTTGGAGGCACAGGAAAAGACTCCTCTGTTTTGTTCCCTGCTGTGAAGATGATTGATACTTTTCATCCAAATTTTTAATGATTTATATGCTGTCCTGAGAGCAGACAACGAAAGGCAGGCTTCTCCCATGCTGGGGATGTTACTAGGAGATCCGCATGTTCTGTTCCATACATACACTGTTCCTTGGACCTCATGAACCCTGCACGCTTTCTGACACTGAGAGTCACCTTGAAAGGGGATGGAAACTTCCTCCCATCACCTCTATGTACAGCCTAACAACTCTGCACTGACAAAGATGGACCAGCAATCTAAAACTCTGATGATAAGGGCTTAGCACAAAGCAACTACCATCACATTCTTTATCATTCTTTAGCAGCTTTCAAAAAGGAGGTATCTCTAAGATGCTCTGCTGTGCATTTGTCCAAATTATATTCCTCTAGAGGTTCAGGTTTGTATTCCAGGTACTTGAGAGCATCTTGGGCACAGGAACACATCATTTATGAACTCCTGGCACTTAGCACAAAAAAATGCTGTTATATCAGGCAAACAAAGTAACTGTGAATAATTTTCTCACTCCAGATCAAGTCTGCAAATTCCCCATGCAAAAATATTCAAACTTTTATCTATGAATAAACAAAGCCAGGAATTAGCATACAGAAGAACCTCATTTTTCTTCTGTATTAACTTCTTCAGATTTTCTTCAGAAACTAAAAACTCAAATAGTAAGTTCTACTCACAGCCAGGGTCTCCAGACTTCCAAACAACATCACTGCTCAAGAATATACTCTTGTTAAACAATCTTGCATTTTTCAGGCTCATAGCCTAGAAATACAAGATGAAGCACTTGGAAGCCACATGACGCTAAGAACTGAAGACTGAGTTAGGCAAACCTCCTTACAACCAAAGATGACAAGTCAGAGGGCAACTTATCCCCACCTCAGTTTGTCCAAGGTTCACAGAGACCTCTAAGTTAGAAAATCTGCACCTCAACTCAGGACTAGTCCTACATGTTCAAGAACAAAGCCAATTTTAAAATAAATTTGGAGCCAAATAAACTTATTTATTCTCATTATGCAAACTCAAACCCAGGAGATGCTTCAAACATGCGTTAAATAACAAAGTCCTGTCCCATGACATGAAACCATGTACTCAGAATTTAGCTACAATGTGCAAAAGATGCACAATCACACCACGTCAAGATTTTTATCTTTAGCTGAACAATGCATTAGTGCAAATCCATTAAGAGTCTCTAACATTTACACCATTAACAGTTGCCATAATATTGTGACATACTCGAAGTTCATACATAAGTCATAAGCTCACTGGAGGCCTATATCTGAATCTACATTAAGTAATCATACCATGGGTGGTGCAGCTTCATCCATCAATTTCAATATAAGATTCTGTGCTTGCTCTCGAACTTGGTCTTTGGCATCTCCCATACGATCTATCAAAGGCATGAGAACTACAGGAGAGGGGAGAGGAAAAAAAAGAAAAGAAAAAAGATTAAATATCTAATGGTAACTTTCTAACATTTAAAGGTATTTCCTGAAACAGATTTAATATAAATGTCATTCAAAAATAAAAGCTGACTTTAAGTATTTAAGATGATTCTAAATATTTTAAAGTTTCAAATGAATTTCTGAGTATTTTATAAGATCAACAAAAAACACATTGTACTGAAATGGAAGAAAATAGTATCTTTCAACAGGTTAAAAAGAAAGCAAGTTTCCCATCTTAAAAAGTGCATGACTGACTTCAATTTAATCTTCCAAAAGTATGCCAGTAGCTTCTGAATGTCTGACTTTTCTGAAAAATAATGATAGGCATGGCGAGTGGCAAAAAACTGGAATAGGAAAAGAGGACTATTTTAAAATCAGACAGGTTTTGCTGTTTAATTGCAAGAAGTTTGAAAGTTTTAAATCCTTTTGTTCACCCAGTGTATCATCTGGAAACTCTGCTTCACTGCAGTAGAAGTTACTGTTTTAAAACACATGTCCTCAAATAATATTTAACTGAAATTGCTTAATAGCTGATGATTTCACATCCTCCTAAGAATCAGAAAAAAAAGAATCAAAGGACTTTCCAATTCCTTTTGTTTGCTTTTCCAACAGACATTTAAAATTATATCAAATAACTTAATGCTACAATATTAGAAAAGGTATCCGAATGAATGCCCAGAACCCCACTGTGCAAGATACCCTGCAATGTGAGTTCTCAGTCCTTCATCTGGGGCCTACACACACACTCTGTGAGGTTCTTCCCTCCACTGCTTAAAAATGAGGGATGATGACCCAGAGTGTGCTCCCTTCCCTCAGGCAGTGTAACTGACACGGAGTTGGTGGAGTCATCATCTCCCATGGGACAACTCACTCAAAGTCAGCATAAGCACGTGTTACATCACCTAGAAAAAGTAGTGTTACATGCTAATGGTAACATTTACCTGCTGACAGCTCAACCTCTGCATTAGCTCTTATTTCTGATCTGATCCACAGTTTTCTAAGAGCTGCAAGTATCATATAATTGAGGTGGAACTTACTCAACACAGCCCACAATACTCACCCAGCCCATCCTTCAGCTCCTGCAGTCTAGTTAAAACAGGGCTTAGTTTGAAATTACCATGCCATTTATTTAAAAATTCTAAAGCTAGCTAATATTTACCTTGACTTCTTTTTGAGACTTGTTCACAAGCCAACTAAAGAATGATACAGTAACAGTTAAAAATAACCTTTTGCTGCATTTGGTGCTACATCACTGAACACCTCAGAGTATTCTAAATTGCTGCCTGATCTCTCTCAGCAGACTGCTAAAAAATTAATTTTCCTTTTCTACTCACAGAAGAAATACCTGTATCATCCTGTTTTTTGAAAGGGAGATCTGAAATCATTTGATCAGTACTTAACAATTTCATAGTAGTAACAATACATTTGCCAGCAAAAGAAAGGGAACAGAAAAGAAGGTCTCCTCAGTCCTCCAGTCATTTCTGTACCATGATTGTTCCCAGACTAGTACACTGCTTAAGTTTGAATTTCCCCTCCTGCAACATCTCAACACTTCCTTATTGTCCTAATCCGAGTATTTAATTCTACTGGCTCTGGATACTCCACTACCACCTTCTGCCACAATTATCAAGGTTTTGTGTTTTCATCCATCTTCTTCCCTTTCTCCTCTGAAGAAATTCTTACAGCAACTTTCATTTTACTGTTTCAAGAGAAGGGTCTGGGGTTTTTTGGTTTGGGTTGTTGCTTTGCCAGTGTCTTTATTGTTTGTTTAGGGTTTTTAAGGGGTTATTCTGTTTTGCTTGGTGGTAAGGTTTGGGGTTTTTTCCATTTTGAGAGCGCAGAAGAAACATTCAGGACTCAAGTGATTTTTGAGACTACATAGCTGCGCCCTCCTACAAAATTCCCATCACCCATATACCTACTAATCACATTTTACTTGCCAGTAGTACTTTCCATGACAATTTTCAGCACTTCTGAACTGACCCCGTCCCCACACCATACATTAGGACCAAGGTCAGCCACACTGACCTGCTTGTTGGGCAGCTGAAGGCAACTCCAGCTTTACAGAGAAGGAAACAAACATAACCAGTGCCAGTCCTGTGAGAACACGGCTCCTTTGTGACTAATTAGCATGCTGAGTCATTTGACAAGAGCTGCAGATACCAGGGCTCCACTCAAATCACCAAGATCAAGCACAGAGAACAGCTATTAGAAGCTGCTGAACAGATGAGGTCACCAAGTTAAACTAAGCTATGACACAGCCTGCACATTTCAGTGTGCACAGCTACCGAACACGCTGCTTTGTCACTTGTGGAGCTCTGACAGAGGGGCAGCCTGCTGTGGGAGCTGTTAAAGGGCCCAAATATCTGCAGGCTTAGCTTTTTCCCCCCTAAAACTCAAGTTTCTGTAAAACCCCATATAAGGCATGATGTATCTGTTTGCACAAGACAAATGAAATTAGGCTGTTGAATTCTGGCAACCTCCAGCTGGTGTTCAGTTTGGTAGTTCATCTTTTCTGTCAAAATAACCTCCAACAGAAAAGGATTTTTAGTTGCTTGCCTACTGATCAAATTTCTAAACAGTCAACCAGAATGCGATCTTCACCAAACATTATTTCAATTTGAATTCTTCATGACCTCCTCATTTTTTCTACAAATATGAAGGCATGTCTAGGGAGAGCTATAGTGAAAAATAGCTGAAATCATATTAGATGTCCTTTCTCTGAATGAGTGGGAAACACATCTACCTAAAAATTCTGACATTTGACACTTGGGTCCATCCCAGCATCGTGTTTTGCTCATCACCCTTGTCTTTTCTAAACTCCAAGCCTCATGGCCTCTCCTTGTACCTCTGCAGTCCTGCCCAGTCAAAAATCAGAGAAACTTCTGAGTTCTCATAAGAAATCTCACCTAAGGCCAAAGCGCATCAGGGATGACAGTGCAATACAGGCTTTTGCTCTGTATCAGGATAAACCAGTGCTATTGCTGGAAAGCAGCAGCTTGGGACTACTCACTATGCCAACCCCTGTTTCCCCGTCACAGCCCTTATCACCCCTCCTGTATCAGTATTTCTCTGTTTACAAGGTGAATGGATTACATGCTCAGAAATTCAAAATTATGTACATGTCAGTCCAAAGCATGAACCAAGAGGTGTGTTGGAAAGGAGCCAACAGGAACAGATTGTGGTGGGTTTAGCACCTTAGGAACTATCTACTGGGTTTTAGTGCACCAAGGTTTTATAAAAATGTACTTTGGCCAGCTTTAGATGGGTTTCTATCCCTACCAAGAAGAGCTGAAGTTAGAATACAGTGAAACTCTTTACGAAAAATCAAGTGTCTTCTGTAGAAGATTAGAACACTATGACATCCCAAAGAACTGGTGACCAGAAAATATATAACTGAAGAACAATACTTTTCCCCCCACCCCCCTCCCAACTCAATTCCAAATACAACTGAACAATCATTCTGGCAGATACTTTTCCTTTAAGTTGTATATGCTTTCTCATCAGCCTTATGGAATTAGTGTCCCTCTTTATGCTGCAATGCAAATATATAAATTTGGTCATTCCTGGCATCAGCCTGCAAAAGGAAGGTGAGGGAAGCAAGACCACACAGGAAAGCTTTATTCAAAGCAGTAGCTGCCTAACAAGTTACTCAGTGAAGTGTGTAATTTGTCACATGCAGTCTGGATTCACACGTTCCTACTGTTCCATATCAATCTCATCTATCTTATGTCTTCTGTTGCCTAGTGTAATTATTTCAAAAGGATTTTGGAAAATCTAGTAACATATGTGTTACTTTATTTGTGTTACTGATTTCTGCTGATATGCTGAAAAATGTTGCATTAAATTTAGGAGACTATGATTCCTTTTGCAGTTGCTGTTTCATTCAACTTGCCTTTTCACCAAATTTTAGCACATTGCCAAAGCTTCCTACTGCTTCCAACCGCTCCTGAGACTTTCCTGTTAAGATTTTTACATTGTTATATCACAATTTCACAGATTTTGGTTGCCAAAGGAAACTTAAAATTGTTAGCAAAAATATTCTATAGCACACTAATTTGACCAGATGTACCTCAAACTGATCTTCTATTTACATCAGAGCTGTTATTTATTACTTTTTACTTTCTATTATATCCCTAACAGAGGTTACTATCCAATTAGTTTCTTTTTCCATTGTCTTCCTCCTCACTGCTGGGTAAACGTAAACAAATTTTCGTTTATACAAATTCACATAATATTTTTTCCACTAGTTGGACAGTAAATGCATGAGTTAAGGCCAAAACCAGCCTTCAGAGTCAAATTACAGCCTTGAGAGATTAAATATTTATTTCCTTTACTGGGATTGAAGATGATAAAATAAGTAAATCACCGAAGTCAGTGCCTAGTGTGGCAACCAGTGTATTTTTTCAAAACTTGGACAGCTTAAACTATGACCCAGGCAGCAAAGAATGCTATAGGTAGCACAAACCACTTGTTCTTGTTAAACTTCAACAAGAATCCCTTCTGCAGCTTTTCAGTTTGTATTATTACTTTTTCTTCTCCCCTGACCACCTAGACCTGTTCTTTGTATATCTGTGCCCATTTTAAGTCTCAATGGGTAACATTTCTAAGAAACAACTTTAGGTACTCTATGACTGTAAATACTTACAAAAAAGCATTAAGCAAGCAAGAGTCTTTACCGAGGAAACACTGTCAGTGTTGGCAAAAAATCTGTTACTAAAAAGAAAAGCCTTTGAGGACAGAAACAGATTAAACCTAGGCAGCAATATCTTCCTTGTTTCCTCAGAAACCTTGCCAACTCAGGCTGCAGCATTAAACAGCTGTCATTAGAAAGGAGGGAGGGAAACAGCTGCCTCTGCAATTAGAGCAGTCTCTGTTCTTCTGGGCAAGATGCACGGGAGAGAATGTGATCCTACAGGGACTCCTACAGGGACACCAACAGGGCTGGTCTGACAGATCCACGAGGCCAAGGGCTACTTCTAAGCCAAGAATCATTAGAAGACTCTCAGAGAGGCCCTCACTGCTCCCCTCCTCAGCATGAAGGCCGGGCCACAGTCAGTTTAAACAAAAGCCATCTCAGACATTAATAATGCTCTTCTTGGGGTCTCTAGGAGCTAATTAAGCAAAACATTAATGGGATTAATGAGACATACTTCTCATCATCAGTAGCAGAGGAGGAAAAAAACCCCCAACACTTTTTAATGCGATACATCCACGAATCCATCAAGGTGTCAGTCTCAGGAACATCAGAAGAGAGTTGCAAGAGGTGTGTTAGACCAGAAAAAAACCTAGAAGCTAAAAAAAAATATTCACGTAATCTTTTGAAATTTTTTTAGCCTATGGCTATGTTTTTTACAAAACTAGTGTTAATTAGAATCATACAGAAACCAAGAAAGGCTAGGATTTCTCTACTCTGATTTAATAGCACTGCATTTCTAGGTGTCATACACTGAAATTTCCATGGACAGAAAGCAGACAGTACTCTAAATTACAGCCTATCACTCAAGCATGGATCACTTCAGGTAAAATTCATTCCCACTACTAATAAATTCCAGTGCTAGCCAGCCAGGATTAAAAAAGCATTGAAAGGCTGCATAGTTTTTTTTTAACTACCATTTTAGAGAATCTGTCACCAAGAAGAAAAAAAGTTGCAGCTAAAATCAGGCATTAATTATGACCACTAGCTGTGACCATTAACTACAGAGGGAGCCAAAGAAAATATAAGGATTTTCTGAGATGCTGCAGGAAGTTAATATTTTTGCTAAATTTGAGAATATAAAACCAGCTATACTGGAGATTAAAAAAAATACAAATAATGGACTGTTCTCTGAGAGCCTTTTCTAAAAAAAAAAATAGAATCTGAAATAGTGAGCATTTTGTTGTTTAAGAAAATCCTACAACAATCCAACACAACTTTTCTTGAGGCCAATAAGCTATAAAATGAAAAGGCAGTATCAGACAGAACACCTGACTTGCATTTAGATGCAACAAGGCATCCTTGAGACACAACTTCTCTCACATAAATAGAAAAGCTCTACATTTTCTGAGCAACTCAGTTTCTTGAATTTTGATTTAATTTCCAAGTTTTCTCTAACAACTGAGCTTGGTCATATTTTAAGCAAGGACATGGGCCAGATGGTCTTCCAACCTAATTATTCCAGGTTTCACGTTTAGTTGTTCTGCAAGCATTTATAATCTTGAATCATCAGCAGAACATGCCACTAGTTTCAACATTTAAATGAAATTAACAAAAATGAAGAGTGAGAATAAAAATCAGTCAGGACCCAAAACCTGAAGATCCAGTATTTTTCTAGGTGTTATACATCCACGGTAGCTCAGGCTAATGCAGTTCTTTGTTTTCAGGGATTTCATGGATGTTCAAAGCATTTCTCCACATCACATTAAAAACTCTTATTGAAAAGCCATACTTTGAATAAACTGCACATTTAAGTCTTTTACCTCCAAAAAATTCAATCATTAAGCAAGAGAAAAAGCAAAAATTTACAACTTGGGTGTCACAAAATGCTGACTTCCTCATGCAAGTATTTCCAAATTCTAGTACCAGACATTTTTAATCCAAGTTCACTCCAAAATTTAATGTACATTGCAAGTCCTTACAACTCCTTTAAAACACATTAAGCAATAATTTTGGTTAGGAAAGACCCTTAAGATCATCAAGTCCAACTGTTAACTCAGCACTG
Organism: Neodrepanis coruscans; assembly: GCA_013400695.1. Lineage (NCBI taxonomy): Eukaryota > Metazoa > Chordata > Aves > Passeriformes > Philepittidae > Neodrepanis > Neodrepanis coruscans. The sequence continues at coordinate 26,779 of VYZS01020718.1, read as the reverse complement.
CCAAGGCCACCACTAAACCATATCTCTCAATGCCACATCTACATGTCTTAAATACCTCCAGGGATAGTGAGACAACCCCTTCCCTGGGCAGCCTGTTCCAATGCTTGACAACACTCTCCATTAAGACATTTTTCTTAATATCTAATCTAAGTCTCCCCTGGCACAACCTGAGGCCATTTCCTCCTGTCCTATCACTTCTTCCTTCAGAGAAGAGACTGACCCTCACCTCACTACAACCTTCAAGTAGTTGTAGAGGGCAACAAGATCCCCTTGAGCCTCTTTTTCTCCAGGCTACCTAATCCACAGCTGCTGCTCAACAGACTTGTGCTCCAGGCCCTTCACCAGCTTCTGCCCTTCTCTGGATTTCCTCCAGCACATCCATGTATTTCGTGTAGCAGGGGGACCAAAACTGAACACAGGGCTCAGGGTGCAGCCTCATCTCTGCCAAATACATGGGACAGTCACTGCCCTGGTCCTCCCGGCCCCGCTGTTCCTGATAGGATGCCACTGGCACCCCTGGCCACCTGGGCACACTGGTGGGTCATGTTCAACAATTCCAGGCCCTTTTACTGTAATGCTGCAGGGGCGTGTTGTGACCAAAATGCAGGACCTGGCTCTTGCCCTTGTAGTACCTCATACAATTGGCCTCAGCCGGTCCAGATGCCTCTGCAGAGCCTTCCTACCCTTCAGCAGATCAATGCTCCTGCCCAACTTGATCCAACCTCCAAATTCACTGAGAGTGCATTCCATACCCATGTCCAGATCAAGGATAAAGATATTCTAACAGAACTAGCCCCAGCAGTGAGCCCTGAGGAACACCACTTTTCACTGCCACCAACTGGATTTAACTCCAATCACCGGCAGTCTCTGGGCTCAGCCATCCTGCCAGTTTCTAAGCCAGGGAAGAACGCACCCAGACTATAAGCAGCCACACTCACATACTTAATTGTTAAAAAAAAATTTGACAGAGCATTTAAATGATTTTGAGGAGTCTAATATAAATGTTTTTCCAACACCTCTTAATAAAATTTAAACACTTCAAATTGGTTTTGTATATTAGTACATGGCACTGCAACTATTTTTCAAAATTATTTTTGCCCTGTGTATTCCTTTTACAGCAAGATGAATTTGATACTACTATTGAACATATGCACACATTTACATACGGAGTTTTTGTAAAATGTGTATTCTTATTCACACTTACACATATGTACACACACAAATATAACCTGTATAGCTATGTTTGGTCATTTTAACTGTGAAATCTATTCCCTTTAATTTGCAAATAAGCAAAATATATTTTGCAACAACACCTTGTCAGGTTGTATGTGAAAGCAAAAGAAAACACAGTTATATAACAGACTAACGGACAATTCAAGTATGTGTTCAATATATGCATGTTGTACATGTATACAGTCCAATATATGCAGAAAAGTGTCATAATAAAACACTGTGCATAAAAATTTTTAAATAGTTTGGATATAGCTTTGGTGTATTTTTCTTTTCCCATTACTTTTGACAGTAACAAGAGAGCAAAGTAGCATCATTTGTTTTAGAAAACAAAACCACAAGTATGAGACATTTCCCAGAAATTTTATCACCTGGACACATATACCCATAATTCTAATACTCTTGTTCACTTCTGACACATAATATTTTAATGATTATTGCCATCATCTGGGAAAAGAGATTGACAAGCTAATTTCATACTCTTATGTAATCTCTTTTAATCACAGAAAAGTAGTAGTTTTAAATACTTTTTTTTTACAATTAAGTGTAAAATTTGGAGGTTGGATCAAGTACTTAAATTTTTAAATGTAACACTCAAACACCACTTTATTTTTCCCAGAATAAAGACACGGTCCCATGAATGAACACATGCCCTGGTATTTATTGCTTTCAAAGTATTTTCAAGGATCTTAACTGGAAGCACTGAAAGAAAGATTCCAAATTCGTGTGCCCAGATTTCTAGAACACTGATGCCAGCTGCAAAGAATGTGCAATGTGGCTATCCATAAAAGGCTAACACCTTAGAAAAAATCTACTGCAACATTAGATTGTTGCCTAGGAAACTGAATTAAGTCTCTTATCAGGCATTATACCTCAATACAAAAATAACTAACATGGTCTTCAGAATTCTGGAAAACCTCTGTCCTCCAACTACTTTATCGATTTTGCCCAATGTAATTTAGGGCATATATGCAGCTGTGAATATTGAAACAATAATAAAGCATGTGTGTTTTTCCACTTCACAGCAAAAGCCTGTCATGCTTATGGGGGTGAATATTCAGTCATATTAGTTGCTCTTCTCTTCACTCTCTTCCTGTCATAACTGAACAGGAAATTAAATGGGGTTGGGGAGGGGTCTGAGATATGTTTTGCCATGTTACAGTTGGGCAATACATTATTTTACTTCCATCGTTTACTGAGATCTGAATCACAAATAAAAACATCTTGGGATTTTATTAAAATTTTATGGAGGGGAAAAAAGCTACAAAAATGGAACTTCACCTAGAAAAGAGGATTAATTCTATTTTAAAAAACGCAGAGAACAGACTAGGTAGGTATTTTACATATACATCATATACATATAGTCATGGTACAATCCTGATCTATGAGAATACAAACACCTACAAGGACTTACTGCAATAAAGAAGAGGTCAACTAGAGTTTGAGTATTTCAAAATAATAATTAATTTGCCTGGAAATGTTCTGTTACTTATAAAATACTATCTGGGGGGCTGCAAGAACTTGGTATTTAGTTGAAATAGTTTGCTTCCAAATTTCCTAACATTTTCAGGCTTGATACCATGTTGTTTATTTTTTCCTCATATCACCTGTATGCTCTGCACATCTGCAACACGTCATTACAGACCTCATTGACTATGTTCAGATCAAAGAATCACTTAACTGGACATAAGCTATAAAAAAAGGGGCTAAAATGGCAGTTTGTATGACAGTTGATTCTTGGCCAAAATACAACTATGGGAATCTTGTAGAAGGTTTTTGGGGAAAGCGTATTTTTACCTACTTGTAAGTTCTTTTTATCATCCAGCTCTAAGAAGTTACATCTAAAACCTCAAATTAAGTACTCCCACAACATTATTTTGAAGAAACTGGCTTCTCATGGCCTGGATGGATGCACTCTTTGCAGGGTTAAAAAGTGGCTGGCTGGACAAGCCCTGAGAGGAGGGGTGAACAGAGATACAACCAGCTGGTGGCTGGTCCCAAGTGGTATTCTACAGGACTCAGTATGGGGTCTGTTCAATATTCTTATCTGTGACCTGGACAAGGAGATCAAGTGTTCCTTCATTCAGGAACACAGGAGACACCAAGCTGGGCAGGAGTGCTGATCTGCTGAAGGGTAGGAAGTCTCTACAGAGGGATATTGACAGGCTGGATCAATGGGCCAAGGCCAATAATAAGAGGTTCAGTAAGGCAAAGTCCTGCACTTATGTCACAACAATCCCACGCAGCATTACAGGCTGCGAAAGCATCTAGAAAGTCAATACTGTTTTTATAAAAAAAGTGGTACCTCACAAACCTGTAAGAGCTTTCTGCAAACAGCTGTGCAGAAGGTAACTCAGTTGTATACAGGAAACAACTACATTGGGACTCTCAGCTGAGGCAGGGGAAAGGATAGCAGAGGACAGGTATGGAAGAGATCCGTAAAATGGAGACTGGCAGTCAAGAAGGTAAAGAAATGGTGGCTCTCCTCTCTAACACAAGATCTACCAAGCACCAAATTATTCAGACAACCAGTCCAAAAGAGTTTTGCATAATGAAGTATTTCTACAGAACACTGTAGAAGCCGAAGGTCTACATGGATCAAAAACTAACCACATAAAGGAAAACACAGGAGACTGAAGGTACCGTGTGCCTCAGCTGGTCATAGATTGCACGACTGCTGACAACTCGTTCTTATAAAGGAGCTGTAAGTTCATGTTAATCCAGTACTCTAGGGGTTTTAATATAAATGCTACTGAGTACTGAAATGTAAATATTTAATTCGCTCAAATCTCAAAATACTCAACTATTGGGATTAAAAAAAACCCACAAAATACCAAACTATTCTGTTTTCAAACTATTCTTAAATAGTTTATGCTAAAAATAAAAATGAAAAAAGCTTTCCAAGCTTTAATAAGGTTACTGTGATTTTAAAGTTCTACACACCACTAAAATACAAATCAAAACAGAGTAAAACTCTGAAGCCTAGCCCTGTTTATAGCTATAAATGGAGACTGTTCAGGAATCAATACTGTGCAAAGCACAATACGCCTTCAATTCCCTTCCACTGCTCCAATACAAAATTAACCAGCCAAAGAACAATCTGCAGCAAAATAAGGCTTAAATTCTGTAGCACTCTACTGCAGTACCCTGAAATACCACAGCATCCTGAAATATGTTTCCAATGAATGTAGCTAGTAGTAACTTGTCACCAACTATACTTTGTATTTCTAAACTTTGTAATTTCATATCTTAACTCTTTAAAACAATGCAGACAGGTAAAGAAGAGGAAGCTTAAAATTCTGACAGACAATTTGAGATAGTTTGGGATCTGGGAACACAATGCAAGGTAACACACAAATTTTGAAAAAAGACATAAAGCTAGAAATTTCTCTTAAAAATAGCTGGCAATATAACACCAATGTTAATGCTCTAGTATTATGCATTAATGCTCTACCTCTTTCCAAAGACAAGAGCAAAATAAGTTGAGCAGTGTAGCTTGCTTTTACCTCCCAGAACAACTATCTGCTACTGAGGCACATGTAGATCTATTAATCTGAAATTCATTCAAGTAAACACTTCACACAGCAGTAAAAGTCAGAACCTTTTTTCTATCCCATAAAAACCTTACACTACTAAAAGCTACAGTCCAGTTACCTAACAGAAGGTGGACCACATAATCCTCTGAGACTACAGGCTTCAGTATATGTAAGGCTCTGATTAAACTGGTCTGAAAATAAAACCTTCGATCTTTAACACAAATCAAAGATATCATTTGTTTCAATGTAATTTTTATATGACTGTCCCAGGGAGCAATAAGCAAACATACAGCATGAAACTAATTACAGACAAGACATCCCTGGAACATTCAGAAAATCCCAACCACCACAAAGATATCAGTGACTGCATGACAAGTGAATACTGACATGTTACTATACAATTATTTCAATTCCAACATCAGTAAGAAGCCTACCAGCATATTATAATTATCAACATGTTCCACTTCAGCTGCTAGAGGCAGGGGAAGGAAAGTGTCTTTTACTTTTTGGTCTTAAGAAAAAAGAAGTTGTATTTCACTTACCAGTTCCTATATAGGGTTTAAAGCGTCCTGATAGTCTGTCAACAAAGGCACCTAAAACATCTAATCCCAGTAGTGCTACCTGTTGAAACAAAAGAGTATTTTAAAGATATTATAAGACAGATCACTAAAGAATCTTTCAGACTGTATTTCAAATAGATTAAATAAAATAATAATTAAATAAATTTCAATATAAATACAAGCATGCAGAAAAACTGTATCTTTAGGCTGAGATACATTAAAGTTTCAATCAAAGCGCTGGTAACTCCTTCAAAGCTTTTACTAAGACAAAGTTATTAGAGTATGTTTGGAATGGATCAACTTTATTTACATACACCAGCCCAGTTCAGATTTTTCAGTTCTGGTCTCAAAACAGAAGAAAATTAACATTAAAAATCCAACAGTTTTGTATTTTCAGCTACAAAACTCAAACAAAAACAAGGTTTAAATGGCTTCCCAGATGCTAACAGTTTACTTCAATCCAGCTACTTAGCTCATCCAGTAAAGTCATTACATCATTTTCCAACTCTCAAAAGAAAATAACTGAGAAGTTAATACTGTTATCCCTAGTGGTTCAGACCACACCATTTGTCCACCTGCTTGTTAAGCTTCATTTTCTCATTTAAAAAAACAAAAATTAAAAAATTCAACCAAAAGACCAAACACCAAAACAAAAAACCACACACACGACTAAAATGAAAAACAAACAAACAAAAACACAACAGAAAAAAAAAGTTCAAAATACTACTGGAATTCTGAGGAATTTCCAATCTATGAACAGAAGTTAGAAGCTAAGCCACTGACATAGAAACAGAAGCATGATCAGAAATTATCAGTTAGAATGAAGCATTTTAACAAGTCAGAACAGTCACTGTTAATGATTCTGCATATTGTTCCAAGATTTAATTCTTAATTTCCTATAACAGTTAATTAGGAACACCAGAACTTACACTTTCACATTTTGTACTTAACTGAATTTGCTGCCTGTGAAGTTGCAAAGGGAACAACTATTCGTCAAAGGAACAGCCTCCTGAAGCTTGGGCATTCCTAACAGCTTTTCCTCCTCTTTATTTTCGAGTAAGACATGCACTGCTAATCTTTCCATTTGAACCCACAGGGGGAATTCCTTCCCACTATTAGCCATTTATTTTCATAAAACTTGGAAACATACTTCCTTGGACCACTCTGTTTCCTTAAGATCCTTACCTGTCACAATTGTCCACACTCAACAGCAGCCCAAAAAAGCCCTGACTGGGTAGGCGTATGCATACACATGGCCCACACACACAGGATCACATGATCCTTGTTTCCACAGGAAACTATACAAATAAGATCCCCATAAAACCCAGGATCAGAAGCAGCTACATAATTAAGCAGATTTTAATAAGTGCAGTATTAGTACAATAGATCTTTTAAACAGAAGGACTAAAATTTAGTTTCAAGCCAGTACAACTTACCCAGACACAATTTAATTACTTAGTAGAACAAGCAGTAGCAAGTATAAGTGGATGGCATCACTGGCTTAAATTAATGTATTGCCAACACGTGGCTGTATTTACAGCTTAAGATGAGAAAAATAATTGATAACTTACTTAGACCAAAAATATATAGGTCACTTTTATGATAATGTCAAGACTTCCCACAAACTCTTTCTTTTAATGTTATTTTCCAGGTTGTCAAGCTATATGAAACCAGAGTCAAAATCTCCATCTAAAAAGACAATGTCTGAAAGAAGGAAGAAGTTTCCTATGCTTCTGTTTCCCGACTATGAGTCCCACCTTAGACTTGTCTTCCAGTGACAATTTTTAAGACACTTCTCCATGCAAATATCTGGGGTCCATTAATGCACAAACAGCAACCTTTCCTCCCATAAAGGTACTTTACAGAGAGTCTCTCTCTTTTCTTTGCACATCTGAGTAGCTTTCTAAAATCTGTCTTAAAGACTTCTACCCTTCTCAACAACAGCAGCTCAGAGACTTAAAAACAGCAAAACAAACGTGTGAGCTTCAGCTCATACAAAGTCCTCTACAGTCTTCAACTTTGAGGGGGTAACAGGTATGAAAAGTCGTAATATGTGGAGAGCAAGAAGTATGATGTGACCACAAGCTGAAGTAATGGGGAAATGCTCTAACTACAAAAGTGCTTCTTATTCCACATGACAAGTCAGCTGAAACACACAACTACAGAACACAGCAATTGAACTACCTCTTACTTGTTTTGGAAATAGGTTTTAACATTCCTCTCCTTTGATACACAATGCTTTTCAGTTTTAGCATCTTCTGGTAGGTATCACCTGTGCAGTATTCATGCAGCCCTTTGGAAACAGTCTTTAACAATTTGACTCCATGTGCAGCATTCAAAAAAAAAAAAAATCCTAAATTGAGGCAGAACAGATCTGTAAAGAAGAAGTGCCAAGCTTGAAGATACTGTATGGGACCTCTTACCAACACAGGCTCTCCACTATCTACAGAAAAGCCTTTCACCAGCATCAATGCTCCTTCCCCACCAGCTTCAAAGGGGGACAAATGCCTTCTGGGACTAAAATCAACGGATTTGTTTCTTACTCTGCATTCATTAAGCCTTCTGCTTGTCTAGAAAGAGCCTTTGTATGTTGAGACTGACTCATCAGCTCACTATTGTTTGAAGCATTTAAACACTGCTTTTAAGGTTCACAGGAAAAAAGAAATTTGAACTTGGATTGGTTAGTTGTTGAGCTGTTCTTTAACAAGCCGGTGTTCAGGACCATCCTTGATTTCTCAGACCACAACAAAATTGCCAAACCAACTAAGAAATACATTATCTTTTCTGGATAAAAAGAGAATCAGACTCTTCAGTGAAATCAGGATGTTCCAACCAAAATGCAATTATGAACTGAATCAGTGATTAGTTATTGAGCTTATTCTTGTCTCTGCAGCTTGTTCATTTTCCAGCTCTCCTTCTACACAGTCTTTCCAGTACTGGCCTTGCACTGCTGTGGACAATTTTGGGGCACCTGTGTTTCTGGTAGGAAAGGAAATACTTTTCTTCAAACCACACCTAGACAACCATGCATGCTTACAGTTATTCTCACAGTGATTCTGTAATTTCCCATGCCTGTGGGGGCCATCTAGGGGCAGGACACCACCAGGAAACCATTTCTAATTGTGTAACTTGCCAAACGACCTTAATATGAACGTCCTTGGATAGATACCATGGATAGAATGCCCTTGTCATAGGATCTCTGAATTGTATACGGAATTACAGATTCTGCAGATCACAATCTGTAAACTAGTCATGAGAATCTAATGGGGGAATTACAGAGGTCGCTATCTGCAACTCTAAAGACACTGGACTTCCTGTCACCATGGGGACAGCTGTGGTATCACTAACAATTACTGACAAACAGAGAACTGCATGCCAAACAACTACGCCCTGCAAGAGCAAGCATTGTTCCAGCCCCATAGTGCTGCAACAAGACACATGCAAAAACTTTATGGTATTTTTCCTAAAATATTGTCAACCAAGACCAGTGGTGCACTTTTTCAAATCTCAAATAATCTCAAACACCTTGCAAGCTCAGCATGAAATAAAAACATGCCGTCGCCTGTGCTTCGCTTCTTCAAGTTTCTAGTCTTCTCTCTGCTCAGCTTCCTCGATACACTTGTGCTCTCCAACTTCACTGGATGCTCAATCACTTTCTGTTCCCTTTACTGTTTTCCACTCCAGTTCTATTCACATTGCCCACTTTGCTGAGATCTACCCATATTCCAATCCCCCCCTTAACCCAAGAGCAAGTACAGATACAAAGAAGTACCCCTGGCTCTATGGGCAGAAGGAAGATTCCATTCTCCTGCATCATTTCTTCAAACCGTGTGGTTCTTCCGTCCCAGCCATGACATCTTCAGACTCCATCCTCCTGCCACTCAGCAGCAGTTGGGCAGCTGCCTCTGCTGACAGCAGCCAAAACTGCAGTCCCAGCTGCCAAAGCTGTGACACACATCATCTGTACTTTTTTGTATTTTACTTGACAGGAAAGCATCATTTCCATTCTCTTGCTTCTTCCATCTTGAAGGGTAAAAATGACACACTTCCAATTCCAACAGTATGTATGGCTTGGGTTTTAATATATATCACAACACATTGCAAGGAGAGAGACAGAACTGCTGGTAATCTAACATAAAGTTTTCAAGTTCAGCAATTTGAGTTCAAAATCATCATCAAATTCAAAGATTCCTCTATCTAAAAATGTGAGGTTACTCAGTTCAAAACAGTATTTTGCAACTATCCTTGGACTGCAAGGCAAGATGCTCCTGAGAGCATCCTATTTTTGCTACTGTTAAAACTCCACATCAGCTGCAACCCTCCTTGTCTCAAAAGGGGTATTCACTACCACGCGTCTGATAACCTTCCCTTCATAATCCTCCTGTGATAACCAACCACAAAACACTTAGCATTGCACTCCAAGTACCTACACTACCAGAGTACTGCTGAATGAATCACCCATATTTATCCAGAGACTGATTAGTGCATTTCTGCCCTGAAAAAGCTCAGCTTCTCCAGAGGACCTTCTCAACAGGCACAGTTCTGGGAGGTCTGCTGACCTTTCATGTACTGTAGCCAGAAAAGGCAAACAAAATGCTTTCATAAAAATTTTAAGGCTTATAAAAAAATGAAAAAAAATTTTTAGTGCCCTTTCCTCTAGTTTGGAACTTCAACATCTGATCATCCCTTTCCTCACACTAATTAAGAAACATTTAACCAATTCTGCAGAACACATTACTGTAACACTGGAAATGGTTACTGGACAAGAACGTTTACAACCTTATCTCAAAATCTCTCTAGATCTCCAAACTCACTTGAGTTTGGACTGAAAGTGTAATCTCCCAACTGTTCTGTATTCCATGTACAATACAGTGATCAGTATCCTAAAATTCGGGTACTGCCTTCAGCTCCATCCATTTTACAGGAACATCTACAATTTGCTTTATATGTACATTAAATGTTTCTCTCTTGTCTACTATCACAAATTTTTCATAGATATTGTTCCAAGGACAGTGAGCATAAAACAGAAGTATATGATGCAGCAACACCTGACACTGTAAGCCATCTTCTTTTTGACATTCTCTGGGTTAAATTTAATGTGCTACAGTGGAAAAAGTTTCAAGACAGAGCCCCTTTAAAAGCAATGGAAAGACAATGAGATGTATGGTATTTATAAATAACAATAACTAATTTTTAAAAAGCAAGCTTTTCTCTCTCCGAAAGAAAATTACATTCAAAAGCCTTTCAAAGCACTTTGATGGAGCAAAACAAGGAAACACTTTATTTTAGGACTCAGTTCTTACAAAAGAATAGAATTCTTCATGTGCCCGTCCAAGGTCTCTTATTTCCTTTCCCACTTCCTCTTATTTAAACTGCATAAAACATACAGTGATTCCCATTCTCTGCTACTTGCTCCTACCTCTGCACCAGCTGCTGGACTGTGGGCAGACACACATCCATGCAGCTGCACAGTGACCCACTTCAGGAAACCAGCCCAAGGAACGAACAGGTCTCTGCCCTGAGCTGGTTTGCTGTGCAGCCTCACAAGCACTGGCCCCAGAGCAGTGAGGGGATGACGCACCATCATCACCATTCCACAGCCAGGGAGACAGACTGCTGGAGTCAGCAATGCCGCTAAAAACACGGGTTGGAATATGTGCGGCTCCCGTGTGCTGACTGCTTGCTGCCAGTTCTGCTCCCAGAGATGCCCCTCTCCTCTTACACATTGCACAGAGCTTGGAAGGGGTCTCTATTCACGCACAGTTCAATCAGACTGCAGGCTAAAGGACGCAGCCTGTCATCCCTCTCGGTCTGCAAGTGTATTTGATCTGGTGCACTTGCTGAAACACTACAAAACTAATTCAACACCAACAAAAAGCTAATTGCGTCAGTAACAGTGGCCACAGGAGCAGCAGAGCTGCTGTTTTGACAGGTACTACAACAACTGAAGCTGCAAAACAACTGAGGATTGACGATTCACCCACTTCTGGAGGTGATGCCTGCGTCTTTGAGACTATATATTCCACATTCCTAATTAAAGACCAGACAAAATCAGTTTTAATTAAACTTCAAGTAATTAAAACCTCTTGCTAGCGTTGTGTTCTGGAGATCTGCTTGGTCATTTGGCTAGAACAGCTGATTTAACATTCCATGAACAGGACACACATACCACATGAAAAAAAACATCATTATTACTCAAGAAAGAATCAAACCTCTGAGCTTGAAAACTAAGACTGGATTCATACATGGACAGGTCAAATCATATTCTCATTACACAGAAATAAGGGAAGTAGCTCCTACATAGCCAAGATCAAACAACCAACTTGAAGAAATGAAGAATGAAATTTAGCAAAGAGCTCAAAGTCAAACACTTCTCCAACAAAGACATTCAAATTACCATTACTTGCTAACAAATACTAAGGAAATACCTGGATCGATAAAGTAACTGAAAAATAAAGGTTTATGTAGGTCCTCTTTCATTCCATTTCTCTGTCCTGTAAGTTACAGTCCTACAATTCACTACAGCATTTGCCTTTTGTGTAGCATATGTTGGCTTGTGTTCAACTTCAAATCCAAAATAACCTACACATCTTCTTCCTAAGGTCTGCTACAAAACCACATGCCCCACATCCTGCACTTGTACATTCTTTTATTTTTTGTACTGAAATGTTCGATCTCACATTTTTTATCTCTAAATTCTCCGGGGTTTTTTTTTTCAAGTCTCAGTATCTCAATTTTGTTTAAATAATTTTAAATTCTAGCTTACACCTGGCACACATAAATGCAGCCAAAGAAAGTTGTAAGTGCTCCTACCCCTGTAAGAATTTCAGACAAACACCCCAACTACTTGTCTTCAACTATTTGCACAGTTACAGTTCCAATCTTCCCTTCCTTTCTGGAAATTGAAAGCTCCTCCTGCTGGCCTTTTGCTGAACTAAAGACAAACCAAAACAACTACTTGCCAAACCAAAGTACAAAAAATCAGATGGTAACATTACTGGTATTTTAGTATCTTTTGGTATGTGCTGTTGAGACAAAGCTAAGAGAAATCACACTCTAAGGAAGCATAGAATAAAAGATAACTACAAGGATCTGCCTAAGAGAAACAAACATATTGTTCACCCTATCAGAAACAGGTAGTGTGAAATCTGATTTTCTTCTTCCCATGGCAAGCCATCTGCTGCTCTGACATAAACCCAGGTATTTTATTTTTCTACTGCAGTTGAGGAATAAAACCAGCTACGATATTGACCACAAACACAGGAAATCCAAAGGTAACTCAGTCACAAACATTCCCCATCACTCTTTTCAAATAAAATTACCTCGAGAAACTAAGAGAATTTTAGACATGGGTTTTATTACTTCTGATCAGGTGTGATTTGCATAAAACACCAAAAGGTGGCTTTACTGCTCAAACCCCAATTTTTATGAGGGTAACTATTCAATTTTTGTGTGCTCAAAAAACCCTACAACATGCTAACAGCCAAGAGTAGCTTTACAAAGTTCTACTTGAAAAGCAGTATTTCTCCATCCTACATCTCTTCAGCAGAAGTTCAAAGCAGATTTCCAGATTACCTGAGTAAGACACAGAGCAGCCTGAGACACCAGACTCTACAGATAAATAATATTGTCATTATTTCAAGTAACTATCAAGTAAGAGAGAGACATAAGAGATCAAAACTCCTATACAGACAGATGAAAATTCAGGCCAACCCAGTAACACCAGCAAATCACTAGTGATATCCTCAGAGTGAGGAATTAAGTGTACCTGAGAGTCTGAATGCAAATATCAGCACTGTTCCTATTTTACGAGAACGCCAAATATTGCAGAGTTTGAGCAGAACAGGATCATCACTCAACTTTTAATACTTTGCATTCAACTTATTTACTTCTATTCCTTTGGGAAAACCATAGGGGGAGGGGGGAACAGGGATTGACACACACCCAAAAAACCGTAACTGTATTGTAGGAGGACAGAGATCAATCCCAACTAATATTAAATAAACCAAGCAAATAATTTTCAGTTCAGTGAGGAATTCTTTCATTCTAATGAGATTCAAAATAAAAGTGTAAATTATGCACATCTTCTGGATACTCCCTGATGTTGCAAAGCTTTCAAGAGTCACTGGAAGCTGATTTATCCCTGACTTCATGAACATTGTAGCTGAAGCCCTCCTAACACACCACGATACACTCTCTCTAGGCCATTCCCCATGTTCTGCAACCAACTTTCACTACAACTCCAAAACACTTGCAGATGAGTCAGTGAATTCCTAATCCCACCTTTTGGTCTTACCAGTAACTCAAGCCAGTAATTGTGTTTTCCACTTCAGTGAGCTAGATGAACTCAGAAATTCTCCTATCTGCTTTCTCAGTCTGGAACTGCCAGGTTGCTTATTAAAGAACTATAGATACCTGCAACCTTCAGAAAACCAAAAGCACTATTTATGTGTTCAAAATCTTTTTGAGATGAGTTACTTCAACCTTGCTAACAACAAGCCCATACTCAGAATTACAGAATAATTCAGGTTGGAAAAAACCTTTAAGACCATTGAGTCCAACTTTTTTATTGAATACATATTCTCTTTTTCCCCCACTCATTATCAAGTTGGCCAAATCAGCCCTTCTATTCCCTCCAGATCCTTTCCCTTCTCGTTACATGAGGCAGAAACTTTCTAGGGTAGCATATCACAGAAAGTTTTCTCTTTACAGGCACAGCAAAGAGTTGAAACTAGAGCTCCCAGACCATGCCTCTTGTCTTTCAATATGGTCAGCAGCTGCACTGCACGCCAGAACTGAGCTTTCACAGGGAAGGAAAGATATGGCACAGTCATATTAGTTATCCTCTCATTATCTATACTGGTCATTAAGAGTGGAAATCATGCTCCCCCTCAAAACTTCCTCCAGTATTCCTCACTTGTATCTCCAACTTGTATCCTGTAGCTCAGCAGTTCCAATAAACAATTGCCAGTCATGATATTGCCAGTCATGTCAACAAGGAGGGATTCATTATTTTGAACTCAGAAGACCTCCAAGATCTTTAGCAGGATACAAGAAAGAGACGATAAGGGGCATTGAACAACTGCTCCATTCCTCAGTAAAGTAAAGGGTGACCAACAATTTATTAAAAATACAGTAATGCAAATGAAGATCACCTGCATTTTCCTTGAGAATACACAGAACCCTATGGCAGACAATTTATATTGTTCAGACCCCGAGTCTAGTAACAAATTAAGATGTAAGACCTTGTGCTGTTGCTGTTAATATAACGCACATAAGATGCTTTGAAATAGAATGTCCTATGTATAGAGAGTCACCAGTAAGTAGATATTGGTAAGAGATAAATACTTCAAGAACTAATTCAACTATTTTGCTATCTATTTTTAAAACTCTCTTGCATGAGTCTTTTCAGTGGTACCCAGCAACGGAACAAGGGGCAACAGACACAACCTGAAGCACAGAAAGTTCCATCTGAACATGAGAGAAAACTTCCTTTATTTTGAGGGTGGCAGAGGACTGAGCCGGCTGCCCAGAGAGGCTGTGGAGTCTCCTTCTCTGACGATACTCAAAACCCACCTGGCTGTCATTCCGTGCAGCCTCCTGCAGGTGAACTCCCTTTCAACCCCAACCTTCTGCGATTCTGTGCCTGCGTCTTGTGGAGCACTGCAGAGTCCTCATTCATCCTACAGCCCTAATAGCTAAGGAGGTCTGTCCCCATACATCTGCAACAAGCAAAATGTCTTGCGTGATGAAAAATACACCTTGAAAAGCAGATTTCCAGTATTAATGCCCAATTCTGTCAATTTAAAAGTGCTGGAAGATACTTTTACATTAAATAAGTAGATAGGCCTCTTCAAGCAAAAGGGTATTTTTAAAGATCTGTCTACGCTTTCACAGTAACCAATTATCCCCAACAACTATCCTCAGCTGATGAATTTAAAAGGCAAATAAACTGTATTTGTCCAACAGACATTATTTCCTCAAGCTAACCTGACATTTAACGACAAACACGCTTCCAAAACAAATAAATCACACGAGCAAACGGAGTTAAGCCTTATTATTTTCAGACCTCAAACTCGGAAGCGCTACGTGCAGAAAACAACACCGGCGTTGTAAAGCCAGTGGAGGGGGGCGGAACAAAAACTGTAACACACGGAGAGCGAGGTCGGTAGGGTGAGTCTGAAGGTCCAAAGTGCGAGGGCAGGCAGAGGCGGGGCGCACAGGACGGCCCGGCAGCTCCCCCAGGCGGCGGCGGGCGGCCCTGCCCCGGCCCCACACAGCACAAACATTAAATAATATTAAAAAAATAAATAAATAAAAAATACAACATCGCCAGGGCGAACACGGCTGTCCTTGGCAACAAAACTGCGCTGTCAATGGGCCTTATCGGCTGACCGATGGCAGAACAATTGCAAGTGTTAACAGCTGCGTGTGTGCGGGAGCGATCGCTGTGCTGTTTTCCTGGGGCTCGCTCTGAAAGACACACGCACGCAGAAAAAAGCGAAACGTGAGTCATCATCGGGCTGCTGTGAAGACACTGTATAACTTCCCACGTACGGGAAAGTCACCTAAAGACGATATAAACAACTTCAAACTTGCAACGGGAACTCCAAGAAGCCAATTCTTCGTTAAGTCACACGAAAGACACACACCCCGATACAAACCCGGTGAAACAGCACCCTTTACGGCCTGCAGGAAAGGATGGCAATCCCATGAAACATTACACCCAACTACAGACACTATGGAATGGGAGTGGTAGCGAAAAAAAAATAAAACGGAAGGAATAATCATCACCTACCTAGTTTCTGAATAAGAAACACAACCCGAGTCTTATAGTTGCTGAGGGGGGGGGAGCTTTTTTAACATTACGTGTAAAAAACCCCAAAATAAAACCAAACCAAATCCACTGTTTAGCCAACGATAAAAGCAAAAAAAAAAAAAAAAAAACACATTACTGCTTCTTTTAGGACAGAGGAATAGAAACAAGTAAACATTAACCACCCTTCCAAAAACTCGGAATTTCCCTTTGCGGGGTGGAAGACATAAAACTGGCACAAATATAGTTTTATTTCTGCTCTTACCTGATTAAAAAGCAACCCAAACCTCCGTACCTCCCTACCATGATGAATCATGGTCTTCCCATGCCCGAGCCCCGCCGAGCAGCCTTACCTTAAAATTACTGGAGTTGACCCACGCTGTTAACTCGTCGATCACTTTGTCAAGGCGCTGCTGGTCCTGCTCCACATCGGGGGACCTGGCCGGGTCGCTCAGGTACTCCAGCAGCTCCTGGCCGACCTGCATCCTGCGGCCCACGTCCTTCTGCTGTACCTGGTCGCAGAAATAATCCATGCCGGCAAGCTCCATCTTCGGACGCTGCGGAAAAGTTTTCTCGGAGACGAGGCGAGCGGCCTCAGGGTCGGAAGCGCGGCCAGGGCAGTGCGGGCGAGGAAGGGGGGAGAGGCAGGGCCGCTGTCCTCATGGAGCCTCTCCCGGCGCTCTCCGCCCCGGCTCCGCGCCCGCCGCCCCCATGCGCACACTGGCGGCCACCTCCCCGCACGGGGAAGCCTCCGGCGGGAAGCGAGCGCGGGGCTGCGGCGGGCGGCGGGGTCGGCGGGAGCCGCCTACTCGAGCTCGGGGCTTTCCAGTCGCCTCCGCGCCGTCCCGAGGGATCCCGGCAGGGCTCCCGGCCGCCGCCCCTCCTCTTCCCCCGCCGGGAGACGGGAAATCGAGCCCGAGAGCAGGCGCTGCGGCTGGAGAGACTCGCGGTCACCCCCGCCGCGGGCTCAAGGGGTTCCCGCGGGAGAAGACACCGCTCCCTGTCCCCTCTTTCTTTCCGCCCGCAGGCGCAGGAGAGCGATCCCCGGGCTGCCTCTCACCGCCGCTCAGGGGCACCGGCGAGGCCGGGGCGGACCTCTCATGCTCCTCACACCGCGGCCTCCGGCCCCTCCTGCCCGCCC
>VYZS01020717.1:6062-22682 GCA_013400695.1 Neodrepanis coruscans | reverse complement strand
AAGCCGGGGCGCGGCGGGGCTGGGACTGCGCCACGGCCGGCGCCGCAGTCATAAAACTCCCGCCGGCGGCAGCAGCGGGGCTGGGGGCGACAGCGGCCACGGGGGCGCCGCCGCTTTTGTGTGCGGCCGGGGCGGCGGGGGAGAAGAGCCGCACCCATCCGCGGCTTGCTCTGCGCCAAGGAACCTCCTGACTGCGGTCCTGCGGCCGGATCGCCGCGGCTGTGCGCAGCCCCCCCGCTTCCCGCTCCATCCTCTCCCCTCCCCAGGGAGCAGGTGGGAGGCGCGGCCGGCCCGGCGGCTCGGCAGTGCCTTCGGCTGGGCGCCAGCTCCCGCGGGCCACCCTCCCCTCCCTTTCCCGACCCGCATCCCCCGGGATCGGGCTCACCTGAGCCGCCGCCGCGGGGAAGGGGCGGCGGCGTGGGCTGCAGGCACCGGCTGCAGGCAGGGCTTCGTTGCGCCCCGGTGTCATAGCGCATAGCGGGGAAGGGGGAGCGGCTCCCCAACTCACAGCCCGTGGAGAGCGGAGGAGCTCTAGGTATGTGTTCTTTGAAATAAAGACGTTGAAGAATTGAAAGAAATTCTTTTAAAACGTGTCTGGTGTTTAAAAATAGATTATGAATGAACCCATTTATCCCTCTGGAATAGGCGCGTTTAGGGGATTTTGGGACTGAAAGGGAGGTTATGTGTATCTGTGTGTTTACATAGCCTTGCTTTGGAGTAGGCGTGAGTTTGAGGGGAGAAATAATACCACATTCTGCTGAGAGCTCCTTCTTTCCGCTCTTCAGAGCTTGGGTGCTCAGAGCAGGGATACTCCGAAGTTTCTGTGACTGGTGCGTGGGTGTGTTCGAGCTTGAGAACTGGTTATGACTTTGTTTCTTTGACCTTGTGGTTCAAATTTAACTTTCAAGTTGAATTTCCCATAGTTCCTGGCTGCCACTAGACCTCCTTGTGCGTGTTTTGACAGATTTGAAAACCACATTGCGAATGAACTTTAAATTAACTCAGATTTATTTTATTTTCTTTTTAACCAAATAAGCGTTGGGGATTGGTGTTGGTTAACAAAATATTTAGCAGTTGTGTTGGGCAATTTTAGAATTCAGACACTGACATTTAGAATTTATAAAGGGCAAGCATTTGGTTATTGTAGTTCTTCAAAAATTAAGATAATGGGACTTTGAAAAAGGGGCATAACATTCATAGCCATGATTATCCAGTTATGCGAGCTAAGACCCTCTAAAAAAAGAGAATACCATTAATGCTGTTCTCAAATACAGATTATTATTGTTACTAATACTGTGTTTTGTGTCTTCTAAGCTTTAGGGAAAATGCTTTCTAATTGGTTTTTACCTTGTTTAAGTAGAACTGTTTAAAAGTGGGGAAGTTCTGTTATCATTTCAGTGCTAGAAGTTGTATTACTGCTGTTCTAAAACAGCTGTTTCTGCCTTCCGTTACATAAAGTTAAGCTTTTATGAAATTTGGTTATACCTTTTTTTATATCTTGTTTAGTCTGCCTTTTACTACAATAAGGTGATTTCATGCAGGTTTGTGACATAGTTTTTCATCTTTATTTCTTCCAGCCCTTTGAATTTGAAGATTACCAGGTCTTGCAATGCCCCTGGAGAAATCTGTCAGAACCCTAATTTGTTTGCAGAGATACAGTGGAGATGTGTTGATGAGTGGTAGTCTTTCTTCTGTGTTCCAAATTAAAATGCTTATCACACCCCTCCTCTTTTAGAAGAAAAACTTTGGAAACTGACTTTAGCAGAATCCAGCTTGAGTGAGTCTTGGCAAGTCAGTAACAAATAAATTGTTTAGGCAGCTAGTCTAATACAGGGTATAAAATCTCAGAGCAGTTGAGCTTTTTTTGTCATGTGAAATTCCTGGAAATATTTAATGAAGTTTCTTTCATGGCGCAGTTGTGTCTTTTTACAAGATGAAAAGCTCTTTGCCTTTTCTTCTAGAAAAGACCAAATTTATAGTCTTTAAGCTGTTTTGTTACTCACACAAGACACCTGGACCAGATACCACCTTTTGAGGTGTCCTGGTTACTGAGAAGGAGGTTTTGTGTTTTGGTGTTTCTTGCTTCTATAGCCCATGGTGTGTGAGACACCCTGGAAAGCCACTTGCTCTACAGAGCAAGGGATATTTTGGGGGCCATTGGGTGCTGGCTCGCAAGCACTGCAGGTTAAATGTGAGTTCATGGGGTTAGGACCTCAGCTTTTCACCCTGTCCTTTCAAAAGTTCCTCATGGCTTACACATAAAGCAGCTCCAGAGTTTCCAGCCCACTATGACACTGGGACTTGAAACAGGTGGCTTTCTTTACTGTGACAGACAAGACTTAAACTCTGGCAGTGGAGGAGCTACTCCTTCTCTTGCATAGCCACCCCACTGTGGGAAGCCCCCTCTGCAAGGGAATATGGTGGATCCTGGAGGTGCTGATCCATTCAGCTGCATGAACTGGATTAATCAGATTTGTGAATTGACACTCAAGACCCTGTTGAAACCAAGGGAGCAGGTGTGGTTCCACAGGAGGCTGATCTTTCCAATGGAATATCCTCCTCGATGTTGGAGCAGCGATGCTCTTTCCCTCCTCCCTTTCTTCCTCTACTATTCCTCTTCCCTGTCTTGCCCCAAATGACACAGTCTCATTTGACTATGTGCCATGTCCTAACCTTACCTTTTGGTTATCAGGTTAAATTCTCTAACCCTTCTGGAAAGACTGAAATTTATTCTTGCTGGACCTTTTTCAAGGTTTGCTTGTGGGTTCATTTGACTCCTGCGATGAGTAGGTGAGACCAAGAGCCAGGAGAAGGCATGCAGCTGTGGCAGGGCGGGAGTGGGAATGAAACAACTTTCCTTTTTGGTGGCAGTTAGGTGGTAGACCCTGTCTGCTTCATGAAACCTCCCAGGCAGGCTGCCCTGAGCAGCACAGGGGCCTGAAGCTTGGCCTGAGAAGAATTTAGCAGATCTCAGTAGTGCTAGGAGTAGGAACGAGATCTTTTTGGTCTTGGAGGAGACCAGACAAGCCTCAGGTATTCTGAACTGAGAGAAGCGTTCAGATGTCGTATGGGGTGGCTCTTGGGCTCCTGCCTCCTCCCCAGGGCACCTGCAGCTTCTCCTTGTTGCTTCTGGAACTGTGTAAGCTCGTTCAAGGAGCTAAACCCTTGGAAGATTCTTTTTGTTCTTTATCAAAGTTATTTTCTGCTGATTTAGCAAGATGTCTTCTGGGACTCAAGACAGCAGAAGCTGCAGGTAGAGGGGAGCAGGCAGAACCTTTTGACTGGGATTGGACAGGAAGCTGGGTGATGCCTCTGTTGGTGGCAGCACATGGCTGGATTGGTTTGGATATCTTCATCTTGTGAGCTCCCTCTCTGTTCGTAGCAGTGATTTGCCTCTCATCCAACTTCCCATTTTGATGGAGAGCTGGGAAAAAATGCCTTCCATGGGGTGGAAGGTGACTTTGAGCCTCATAGGTGATGCAGAGAGAGCTGTGTCATCCTACCAATGTTACAGCTAATGGAATTACGATCGCACACGCTCCGCTGTTGTTTTATTTAGAAGTTCAAGGTACCAGCTTTGATACGGGTTTCTTTTTGTGGCCCTGCTGAGGGAGCCAAGCTGTATTTTAACACCTACCTGAAACGGTGCAGGAAAACTTCTAAAGAGAGAATTTGGAAAAACACTGGCACATTAGTAAGGTATTCTAGTACCAAGGCTGAGGTCTGTAAGAGATAATTTCTTATGGGGATTGGTGGTTTTAAAATGTTGTGTGGTGGATTACTGGCTTGCTTGCATGCAAGGGCCCCCACTTGAGCAGCGAGTCGTTCAAACAGTGTTTTCTGGATGATTCCCCTTTCTGAGTAGTAACTTGATTACACTACCTGTGGTGTAATAAGAGCAAGTGTGTGCTAGACAGTAAATATTTGGAACTGTCCCTTCTAAAGAGGTTACCAGCTGAGATGTCAGAGTGTCTTATTGTCCCAATGCCTGACAAATAACAGCTGGGACAGGCTTACATCTGCTGTTTAAACAACTGTGTTCTAGTAAGGGAGCCCAGTCAGCCTGAGAATACTACATAAGCAGTGGTAAAACTAAGCTTATTCAAGGAAAGTCCCTAGCCTGTGTGTCTTAAGAGCCCCAGTTTGAGGCATTTTGTCTGAAGCTACAGGGTTATCCTGTTTCTATTTGGACTGATTCCCTTTTGGTACTTTTCTTCCAGCTGGGGAGGAAGAGACTGGCATAGTTCAGTGGTAAAGTTTGGAGGGCTGACCACACCTATGGAGTGGCTGGGGAGAAAGCGTAAAAATGTGTAATTGAAAAGATGCACCAATGGAAATTGGTGTCATAGAAGCACCAAAAGCGTGAAATAACTCCCTAATCATACAGGAGATAAGAGGGAGGTGGTAGGGGGAGTGTCCAGGCACTTTGAAAGCGAGGCAGTTAGCTTGTGTTTGATGTGGTAGAGGCTAAGGAGATGCAAAGGGGAGTGTTAAGTCTTTCAAAGTCCTCCAGGTTGGAAATACAAGCCTGGGTGTAATTACTTCGAGGAGAGGAACGTGCTTTGTGCTCAGCCCTTGTTCTGACTGATCCCTAGAGCCTGGGTGAGTTGTAGTTGTGTAAATGCTTCAGTAAGGTGGTGTCTGAAAAAGCTGAAAAGGTATGAGAGCTCAGGTTGGATCAGGCTTCAGGTGGGACCAGAAAGACAGATTGGGGATAGTACTTCTTTTACTAATTGCAAAAAGACATCACAGAGTTTATCTGGAGGCAAAAAAAAACTGTCTGATTTGTTTTGGGCATGTGGATTTTGAGGGTTAATCATCTGTAAGGGTGTGTCACAGCAAAGTCAGGCTGAGAGTTAGCAGGGAAGAGGGTAGATCTGAGGAGATGGAACATGGGGATAAGGTTCTTGGCTTTGTCTACCCGAGATGTTATCCAGAAATAAGGTACTGGAATTAAGTGTGCCTTAGAGAGTAAGATCCTTGTGTTTTCTCCACCTGGAATTTGCAGTGTCTCACAAGCCTCTAATGTCTTAGCTAATGCAAAACGAGACAAACTGCTGTGAACAGAGTTGGAGTGAATGATCTAATTTTATTTTTTTCCCCCAAATGTTGGTGTTTGAAGACCTTTTTAATGAAGCAGCATGTGTTAAGAGCAGACCCCCCATAGCAGGCCAGCAGTCTTTCCCAGGCTTTCAAAATCAAACCTTAGGTAAAATTTAGAGACCATTATACTAGTTTGCTCAGTTGTTCAGACAGCTGGATCTGGCTATTTTGGTAATCTACTGTAGAATCAGTGTAGCAGGATTAACAGAATGAGGCAAAATTAACTCTGATGTGTTTGGGCCTGGTGTGAGGAATCCCTGGAATGATTTGGGTCTGGTGCAAGGAATGTTGGGAATGGTGGTGATTGTTGGTGGGGGAAGAGGCTGAGTTCTGTGAACCCCTCCAAAGCAGTGCTGGAGGGAAGCTGTACTAATGTACATTGAGAGATCAGGGACCTGCTGTTCATCCACACCTCATGTAATTCTTTGTATTAGTTTTCTTTATCAGTTTTAAATTCTGTATGACTTTAATCTTATCCAGCAGTTGGATGTACTGGTGTATGCAAGGTGGGGCTGAATCTTCTGTTGGTTCGAGTAACATGGGCAACAAGCCCTGTGCATTTTATTGTTGTTAGCTGTGTGTCCGCCCTTTGCTTCCATATTTGTGGTGGATGTGAGGCAAATACTTAAAAAATACGTGAGTGATGTGTAGTAGTGGCGTGACAGAAACTGGAGCGTTGCTTTGCTAATGGCCCTTTGTTTGGGGAATGAAGAAGCTGAAGGATCGGTGAACTGGATAACCAGCTCTCTTTGGTTTCTCCTGTGTTTATGAGACAACACATTCATAAATTAATAATCAAAGGAGTGTGATGAATGTGTGCCACAAAAACCCCATAAATGTTGATGAACCTGCCAACTGCAGTGTCTCATTACTTGTAGATAAATACACAGAGGTGAATAACGAGATTCCTAATAACGTTAATTTAGTCTTTAAAGTTTTCACTCATCTCTCTAAACTCTGGTGTTATATTTGTCTAAGCTTTGCAACTATTCTCATTGGAATTAGGAACGCTGCTCACCAAATTAGACATAATTGGACTGAACTGCAGTTTAGATCCCTTCAGAGAAATGAAGCAGTTAATGTGAATGAAAATTGAAATTAGTTTCTTTTGAGGACTAATGCAGTGGGACAGACTGCAATGACCCTCATAAAGAGCCTGAGCAGCCTTTTTTACAACACCAAACTTTTTTTTCCTTGAACTAATGACGCTGTTTGGTGTCCTTTCACATTATAACCTCCCGAAAGGTTTCTTCTGTGCATGTATTCTATTTTGGAAAAAATATTACTGTTTTACTAGTTTTGATTAATCAGTTATTTGAAGTAGAACATTAGATTTGAAAAACCAGATTTGTCTTTGTAATGGAAAGAATCATATCAAACACTTCCCCAAGAAACTGCGTTAAAAAGGTCCTGGCAGGGAAGGGTTATACTGATCAGATTTGAAAATACTGAGATTTTCCATGTATTTACCTTTTTATTCAGTGGTGACTGTTGGGTCTTGCTTTCAAAATTGAATGTATGTACAGAGTGAACAGGGATTATAATTATACTTACAATCTTACATTTGGTAATATTTTATATTTAATTCTGGTTTTCACACTGGAAGGTATCACAGCATTTAACAGATTCGAAGGATTATCTGAGATCCAGTGACTTCTTGATTTTGATCCCAAATCACAAATCTTTGGGATTATATAAATGGTCACTGTTTCCCTCAGTGCATCGTAGCACAAATCCAGAGCTGGGGAGAATATTAAGTGTTACCATAGTTAATATTTTATCATAACACTCTGGCCTCAATTTAAAAAGGAGACAAATTGTACTGCATTGGGGTACAAAATACCTTTGTGCTCTGGTTCCTTGCAGAGTCTACAGGTATATATTAGATATATATTAGGCACTTAGGCAAATGGTAGATGTTGTGTGTCCCTGTTTAGACACAGGGCTCTGGCTTTTAGAGTGGCGTGCTGCCTGGGGGAGGTTTGGAAAGAAAGGCAATGGAATCTTTGAATAACATGCACAGTGCCAAGATAGGCAACAGCACTGAATTTCTTGGGACTTCAAAGAATTGTTGGTGCTAATTCTGAGGATGTCATCTTGAAATCCTTGGCTTTTCCTTCAGACAGCTGAGTACTCTGAGAGACAGTCAAGTTAAGGTTGTTCTTGTGTTTGCAGAACTACCAATTGTCTTTCAAAAATGAATCAATAAAACTTTCTATTAAAAAAAAATAACGGTCCCCTAATAAATTTGTACTCAAAATATCAAAATCTCAAAACCATGGAAGAATTAGGCTGTTACTTTCTGTCTGATTTTCTTGCTTCTCTTTAATAAATTACTGCTATTCAGTTAATGTTGTATGCAACTGCAGAGGAGCTTCCCAGGATTTATGTGTCTTTGTTCGGTGGTGTAGCATCTTTATCCCTCCTGAGTTACTGTGTTTTAGATTTATGAGAAGGATGATGTGAGAAGAGGGAATGTAATCTGAGTGTTGAGCCATTCCCTATTTCTTCTATTTAATATCTGGTCTCAGCATGTGAGAACTCTGGAGCCAAATTATTCCATCTGTGGTATTGGCAGTGCAGTAGAATGGGATCCTTTTCTGTGAGGTGGATTATGTGGCTGTGAAAGGCAGCTTTGAGGAGTGCAACAGCACCGGGTGGAAACAATTTGGCTTAATTAAGGGCTTCTGAACTGAAAATCGGGAACCTAAATGCACACACTTCATTGCCTGTACGGTGCTTCTCCCAGATCTCACCCAACACTGTGAAAAGGGTTGGATGACTAAGAGAAAAGCCCTTTGCCTGGCACTTTGTCTGGTGATTTGAGGTTCTGTTGCAGCAGGCTAATTGCTAGTAAAAATAAATAAATGGATTTACCCCTTCAGAAGCTTTATTTAGTGGGATTTGGACAAGAATCATCAGGAATGTGGCATCTTTCTGATCCCAGTTTGGTGCTTCAAGTGTTTGGATGTTAGATCCCGTCTTTCAGTGTAATGTATCTGTGGTACCTTCATTTAATTAAAAGGGCTTCAATGGAAGTATTTTGGGAGTACAGCTGAGTCATAAGACAGTGATATGTAATTAAGGTTTGCTGTTCTACCAGAGGAACTTTAAACCTTTGTTCAGGAGTAGTGGTTAATTAGTTAAAATAGCTTCTGTTGGAAGGTAAGAGAATTGGTTGAAGAGCTAATTAAACAAAATAATTAAAGAGTAATTAAGTATCTTATAACGACCACAACACATTTCATACTTTTTATTTAAAAATAAACTTCTGAAAGTATATTTCTTGTTATATGGCAAGCCAGTTCAAATGTATCAAATGTGGAAGCTGAAAAAGAGATTATTTTTTGCATGTATTAGCATTTGAAATATCTTTTCTAGATTTGCTACAGTACAGTAGAGTCCCAAAGAATTGTAAAGTTCTTTCCTCCTGTAAGAATAATTTTTGCCTAATAACTGAGGTTCAAAAATTCTAGTTTTAATCTCAGTTTCACTGCATTTCCTCATGGGAAATATATATGTATTCTGCTTTCTGTCCCGAATAGTTCAGTTTCTTTGTAGTTGTATTGTTGATGATAAAGAATCAGTAGAGGAGCAATACCAAAGGCTGTATTGTAGACAGGATTCATTCATGTATCACAGCAATTGTGCAAGGCATTTTGAATGAAGAATTTCTTTCTATCAGCTAGATTCACCTTAGTGTGGAGTTTTCTTTCATGCAAGAAACCGATTTTTACACAAGGTTATAGGCCATTGTCTGTAAGACTTGCTTCTGCCACGTATTTCATGTATGAGAACAATAAGATAAATAGGCCCAGAGGAAAAAACCTCAAGATAAATACTTTTATTTAATAAATTTAAAACGCTTGCATGTACATATTCCAAATGAGAAAGAACAACATTCTGTGGGGGATGGGAAAGCAGGCCTAATCCTGATTTTTTTTTTTTTATCTTCTGGCTTTCTCCTTCCCTGTCATCCTTCAATCAATACTTGACCATGCAGGTTTTAAATGCAAGTTTACCAGTACCTGATGTTAGTGAAGACAATTTGAAGCATGATGGCTCGCCACAGCAGCTGGGAGCTGTTAAAGCATCTAAGGAACTGGATGGGCAGCAGCCAGAGGTGGCTTCAACCCTCCAAGATCCACCCAGAGAGCAAGAGCCCACTGGAAAAAATGGTAAGTAAAAATCTGTGTTCACTGGACAGATCACAGAGGCCTGGATGCTAAAGGGAGAGAGAAGTAGAAGTAGCCATCTCCTAGTGAACAGGTAGTAGGATCAAGTGATCTGTTGTTGCAAAAGTGCTTCTTCTGTGGCATTGTTCTTTGGAAGGTGTTTTCTCTGTAGGAGAATTTAGACAATAAATGCATTCTGGACTAAAGCTGTCAGTGTCAATGGTGGGGATGCCTACCTGTTCCCCGTTAAGGGTAGTTCTTGGCTCTTGGTGTCTCTGCTTGCCTGCTGCCCATCTCTCAATCATTCAGCTGTAGAAATAGCTTTGTTTCCCCTTCTTATATTATGAGTTCTGGCTGCGTAGGCCTGTCCCTTCCTTCATAAGGCAGAAATCCTTTTATGTTAATTCATTACTGATATTAATGATAAGTGATTTTGAACTCACAAGAAAGGCCAGGCTGCTAATCCACTGGCTTCTGCCTCTATTGAAGTTCCCTTTCTTACTGCTTTTTATATTGGATTTGCATTTTGACCACAAAATATTTCTCACGATAGACATCCTTGTCTGTTCTGTCTTGGGAATCTCTTCTTGCCTTGCTGCACAGTCAGAAACATGCTGTTCTTTCTCCTGGCAGCCCACCTTTCCTGCTCTCACCAGCTTCCTCTTCCTTCCCTCTGTTCCTATTCACAGGCATGTAGTGAGATCTGCTTCAGCAATCCCTCTGCTAGCTGACTTCTTTGGCAAATGGCAAGAGGGAGGGATAGTTTTCAGTCAGAGCAGGCAGTTGATGTTGGTGTTGGAGAGCAGGGAAGGGATGGTGGTGACAGGGTAGGAGGAAGCATGATCTTCAGTGTCAGCCTGTAAGGCAGCTTAAGGGATGTGTGTAACCTTTAGTGTGCTTTAGGGTTTCAGTCCTAGTAAAAGCAATTCTTTGTCATGTTTTCAGATTAATTGCCATAACACTGTTATCCCAGTAGAAGATTTTCTACCCCTTGCCTCTGTGAATCACATATTTAAGAGTTATCATTAAAATTCACATTCCTCACACAACCTTCACTTACGTCAAAGACAACGAACGAAAACAAAACATAACAAAAATTCCCACACAAAAATCAAAATATCATCATAACACCAAGCAAAGTGGATAATTTACACAAAATTCACATCTTGACGCTTCACCACAGTTGGAACAAAAATTGTCTGTGATCATTTAATTCTCTGACATTGTTCAGTATTTGTTTTGCCCTTTACCTCTCTGTTACTATCCTTATCTCATAATCCTGTTGTTCCCAGGTTTCAGTGCCAAAGAGACCAGTGGGGTTGACCCTGGCTGGATGCCAGGTACTCACCAACCTGCTCTATCACTCTTCTCTGCAACTAGACACAGGAGAGAAATAAGTTCCAGGAGAGATCATTTACTGGTNGGGTTTCAGTCCTAGTAAAAGCAATTCTTTGTCATGTTTTCAGATTAATTGCCATAACACTGTTATCCCAGTAGAAGATTTTCTACCCCTTGCCTCTGTGAATCACATATTTAAGAGTTATCATTAAAATTCACATTCCTCACACAACCTTCACTTACGTCAAAGACAACGAACGAAAACAAAACATAACAAAAATTCCCACACAAAAATCAAAATATCATCATAACACCAAGCAAAGTGGATAATTTACACAAAATTCACATCTTGACGCTTCACCACAGTTGGAACAAAAATTGTCTGTGATCATTTAATTCTCTGACATTGTTCAGTATTTGTTTTGCCCTTTACCTCTCTGTTACTATCCTTATCTCATAATCCTGTTGTTCCCAGGTTTCAGTGCCAAAGAGACCAGTGGGGTTGACCCTGGCTGGATGCCAGGTACTCACCAACCTGCTCTATCACTCTTCTCTGCAACTAGACACAGGAGAGAAATAAGTTCCAGGAGAGATCATTTACTGGTCACTGTCACAGGCAAAACAGTTTAAATGGGGATATTAATTAAATTTATTACGAACGGAATCAGAGCAGGAGAATGAGAAGTAAAACAAATCTTAAAAACACCTTCTCCCCACCCCTCCCTCTTTCCCAAGTTCTACCACCTCCTCTCCCAGTGGTACAGGGAGATGGGGAATGGGGTTTACAGTCAGTTCATCACATACTGCTCCTGCCCCTGGTCAGAGAGGAGTCCTTCTCCTGTTTCACCATGGGGTCCCTCCCACAGGACCGTCCTTTGAGAACCTTTCCAGTGTGAAACTGCTGCAGTGTGAGTCACTTTTCCACAGGGTTGTGTTCTTCAGATACAGGCTGTTCCAGTGTGGGTCCCCCACAGGCCACAAGTCCTACCAGGAAAACCTGCCTGCAGCATGGGCTTCTCTCCCCGCAGTTCAGCAGGACCCTGCTCTACCATGGGCCTCCTGTGGTGTCACAGCCTCCTTCAAGATCCACTTGCTCCAGTGTGGGTTTCCTCTATCGGCTGCAGGTGGATCTTGGCATGCCCGTGGTCTTTCATATGCTGCAGAGGGATGGCTGCTCCCCTGTCGTCTTCATCACGGGCTGCAGGGGACTGTCAGCTCCGGCGCCTGGGAACCTGCTCTTCTCCTTCTTCACTGAACTGGATGTCTGCATACTTGTTCATTCTGCTCTTCTCTGGCTGGACTTTTCATCTACACATTAACTTTTTCTTCCTTCTTAAATATGTTATTGCAGAGGCATTACTATCACTCCTGATTGGCCCAGCCTTGGCCAGCAGCAGGTCCATCCTGTAGCCGGCTGGCATTGGCTCTGCTGGACATGGGGGAAGCTTCCAGCAGCTTCTCAAAAAAGTCTCCCCTATAGCCCCCTGCTACCAAAACCTGGCCATGCAAACTCAACACAAAATCAAATTGGTAGGGGCTTTTGACACTAAAAGTGGGATGTGACATGTTTTGTCTTTTGTTCATGAAACTCTACTCTTTGAAAATTTACTCCTGTATGGACAGAGATGGAGACAGGATACTCACTAAATAGTCATAAAGGAAGAGAAAAAAAATCTGATGATTTGAAGTAGTGTCGGAAGATTTCATGTTGGTTTTCAGCTTCAGGATCGAGTAACAGAAAAGGCGTGGGTTTCAAGTTAATAGTCAAAGACTATAATTATTTTGAATAACTCTAAGTTGGAGTTTTCAATTGTAAAGAAATCACATTCCTAGGATATGTAACGAGGTAAGAAGCTCCCTCTGACTACAGGTGACCAGTTGCATGGTATGATGTGTTGTGAACATAGATAGCATGAGGAATGTGTATGCAAGTAGATTGCCAAAAAAATCTGCTTTCTTTGAGAATCATCTCTTGTGTGGTTGTATGATGTTCCTGTTTCCGTCAGGACTTATGTCACTGCTGTCAGTGGAACCAAGTCTACATGGTAGCATAATTTATGTGAAAGGGAATACAGTTCTACGTGTTTTCTGTCAAAGTAAAAAGTCACTTTATGGAGGTGATGCAGTATTTTCAGGTAGCAATAGCTAAATAAAATAAAACCTGCTCAGTCAGGCATTCTTAAAGTAAAGGCTGCATTCAGATGTTCATAGCTGTTTATATTTACCCCTCTGAACCTTACAGAGTCTGGTCCACATAAAGGTGGAGAAGAGGTATCTCTTGGGTGCTCCCTGCAGAGAAATCTCTCCAAAGAGAGAAAGACACCGTTTTAGTGCTGTACTTCCTTTTCTTGACTCATTCATTATTTCACCTTGCTTGCAGAGTCTCTCAAATCAGAAGTAAATCATCATGATGCTGAGCACTGAGACACCACCAGTGTTTGCCTCTAGTAAAGGAGTGTTTGATTGAAGGTTTTTTTGGGTTGATTGGTTTGTTCTCGTTGTCTTTGTTTCTCACATTCAAAAGACCTTTTGAGACATGACCCAGACTATGATTAAAGTTGCCACTATCAGGTTAAATTAACTAGGAGGTCTCGTAAATTAGCTGGGAAGTTGATGCTGGCAATCAGAGCCACAAATGAAGGCCCAGAAGTCATGAAAACTTTGGAGATATTCAACATCATCCATAGAAATACTGTTGCTATAACAGGAGGTCACCTATATTGGATACTGATGCTTTACATTTTATTTTATCGATTTCATCCCTTTTTACTATCAGTAGGAGGGAGCATTACTATACTAAACTATCTAGAGTAACACGTTTCTGAAACTCTTGACAGTAGAATTTGAGGCAATTTGTAAGTAATTAGGTTGTAGAAAATTCCAGTTAAAAGAAAAAAGACCGAACCAACCTCTAAGTGACAGGTGATAGGCGAAAGAGCAAATGTCGCAATGGGGAGAAACAGAAGTGTTTCATACTATTTTGTTCATGGGGGGTAGAATACTTGGGGCTTCGTGCCAGCGTCCGTTGGGGTTTGGTCTGGATGCTTCCTGGGAAGCTGCATTGGGAAGGCGTTACAACAGCGGGAACTACAGCGCGCCACTGTTTAGAAAGCGGCAGGCGGCTCCTCTTCTCTACGGGGCAGAGAAGGATAAAGGCTGGAGGTAGTGGCAGTGCTCATTCGGACGCTTCGAGGCACCTCAGTTGCGCCGGCCACCGGGGGGAAGAGCCGGTCGGAGCCGCGCTGCAGGGGCCGGCAGTGCCCGCCCCGGCCGGGGGCGGTCTCGGGGCTGTCCGAGAGCGTGGGGGGTGGGAGGGAGCCAGCCCTCCATCAAGCAGCTCTGCAGCTGGCTGTCCATCCCGGCAGCCAGTTGTCCGGGCGGTGGAAGCGCGGCTGCCTCCTTCTCTCTGCTGTCGGCTGGGGCTGCCCCGTGGGAGGAACCTCGGAGCGGGCGAGGGGCGTTTGCGGTGATTCTTGTCGCTTCAGCCATGCTGGGGACAGTGACGATGGCGGGTAAGGCGGTGTGGCACTGCCGGCGGCATTTTATCCCCTCTTGGCTGCGGAGCGCCCGGGCCGTGCGTGTGCGGGGGGCGGCGGCGGCATCCCCGCTGCCTGTGCTGGAGCGCCGCCGGGCCCCGGCCACACCGGCTGCACCCTCTGTGGTGTCCTGGCCGGGCGCTAGGCGTTAAAAGGTCCGGCTTAGGCATTTTTATCGCCGTGAGAATTGTTTTCCAAACGAAGGTTGCTGAAACTTTAGGAAGTTTCATGTCGCCTCATTGGGACCACCTTCCCCTGCGAAATGAGGCTTTATGAATGTGGAGGTGCTAACTGGGTGGTGTTCTTGCAGGAAGGACCAGGCTATGACCAGGTGAAAGTGAGGAAGTGAAAGAAAAGGTAGTGACCGCATTGATGGTGCTATTTTACATTAGTCAAGGAATAAGATAATACCTTAAGAGCTAAGGTTGGTGAATTGGTGGAAATGTTGAAATTACCATCGTTTATATGGTATAAAAACATTTGCATGAGGGAAATGAAGCTGTTATTGTATACCTGTTTTACCTTAGCAAAGCAAAATTCAGGGGTAAGCACTGTGGCAGGAAATGTATGTGTGTGCATGAGGAGCAGCAGCATCTCAGCCCGTGATACCAAAAACTTGATGCTACGTGCTTTGAACTCTGCACATCTTACTTAAGGAAAAAGTGCAGGAGCCACTGAAGTCTGAGGGCGAATACTGTAAACTAATTGTGCTTTCTGAAAAGGGAGGTTTTGGAGGAGCAAAGAATTAAAAGCAAAAAAACCATTATTGTGCACTGTTGAGTTTGCAGAAACCTGTGTCTTTCTCTGAGAGACAGAGGCATTATGAAATTTAAATAAACCAACACCACCTTTTTTTCTTAAAGAAAACTAATTTGCATCAGAATTTCTCAGATTGATGATGAATGACTTTTTAACCATCTAGGAAGTCTATATTTCATTGTGTTAATAATTATTTACTGTCTTGTGTTTTGTTTGCTGGAGTCAGTGAATGAATTCGGCACATAGAGGGAGTTTATTCATGCAAAATACTTTAACTTTACAATACGAATTGACAACAAAGCCAGGAGAAGTGCAGCTCCATTTGGAGTGAGCCCTGGGGAGGACTCTACGTGATTTGAATCAGTTAGTAGTAGAGGAGATATCCTACTGCTCTTTACAATAGGGTTTTCATTAAACTCTATGTTTAATGAGTTTATCACATGCTGAGTCTTTTTCCTCAAGGGTTCTCTATTTTTTTATTTCCTTTTATTGTTAGTAATTAAAGGTTAAACTGTTTTTCAAAAGCAATCTCTTTATAGGGCTGCGCAGTTTGATCATTAAAGGTTTTCCTCATTTAATAATTCCTGGGGAAGAAACTTGGATTTTCTCTGCAGTGCAGCTGCTTCTATAGTATGTTTTGCAAGGACTGCATCTGGCTCGTAGTACAAGTTACCATTTCTTGGAAGGGACACAGTACCTCTGCTTACTGGTGTGCAGGAGTGTCTTAAGCTGTCATGTGTCTAATTTGTGCAGATGCAGCTTCATCTCCTTTGTGGTGAGTTTGTGATGTTTACAGTAGTCTTTATGTGGTTGTTTTGATAAAGAAAAAATTCAATCTGTTTTTCATTGTGCATTTTCGTTATTCATTAGGGGTTCTCAGGAATGTCCCAGTGTTCACTGGTCTGTGTTGCTTATTCTGGTCTTGTTAGCAGAGCATATACCTACTTTTTTTCATCTCAAGTGCCCGAGTTGCTAGTGTTGCATCTATCTTACGCTTGGTGAAAACATTTTATTTTAAGAAGCAGAACCAAGCCAGTGAACGTGAGATGTGGACAGCATGTCTAACCATGAAATTTCAAAAATACTTGTAGCATGCTGGTTTGATTCCCAAACAGAACAGCTGGGCTGGGCTGAGAGCAGTTTATTGTTGTGAGTTCATTTAATGAAGAATTTTTATCTGCAGTGACTATGTATCTAAGCCATAGCTAGTGACCGTTCTGATTTAAAACTAAACAAAAAAATTAACTGTTTTGAAAGTACTGTTTTCTGGTTTTGAGTGCTGTTTCTTAAAACATTGAAATGAAAAAAGAAATATCTTAAAATCTTGAATAAATGAAATACATAACTTTCCTTGCTGGAATTTGAGAAGCTGGTCTCAGATTTGGAATTTGAAGCTCTGAGTTGGAGCAGACAAATACAGTTAAAGCAAAATCTTCTAAAAATAAAGATTTGTGAGGAATGTTATGGCATCACAACAGAAATGATTGTGCTTTTTTTGAAGTTACTTTTCTGTGAGGTTGTGTGATGCTCTTTTCTATGGATGTTGCTTTTGCTTTCTAAAGGAATATACTAAGCCATGAAAAATTATGGCTCTTTTGCAGTTTTTTTCTTTTTTTTTTTTTTTTTTCTTTTTTTAAATATGGAGATGAAAGGGTTTGAGATTTAAAACCTTACCTTTTCAGTTGCACCCAATTACCAAAGCCTGAATT
>VYZS01020714.1:11513-36023 GCA_013400695.1 Neodrepanis coruscans | reverse complement strand
CACGGCCCCGTGGCGCCCTCTGCCGCCGCCCGGAGCGCCCTCCGCCCCGCGCAGCGCTGCCGCCAGCCCCAGCCGCCTCTGGCTTTTTCTTCAGATTCCCCCGTTTTTGTTCCCTGACTTTTTGTTTTAGCCTGTCTTTTACAAAGGGACACCTTTGCCTTTTTTTTTCTTCATCTTCTTTTTTTTTTTTTTTTAACGGAACCCAGGTCTCGTTCTCTACTGTGTACGTTGTTTCCCTCGGCAGGCCCGGGGCTTAGCGGGCTGCCCCACGTCGCTGCTGGCGGCGTTGGCAGCGGCACGCCAGCTCCCCTAGGAACACCGCTCGCCGCCGGCTCCGAGGAGGGAAATGACCCGGGAGCCGCTCGGTGCCGCGGATATCTCTGAATATCACCGGCAAATAAATCCCTGCGGGGAGTCAGGCTCGGCTGATACCGGGGCACCGCACACACTGGGGTGCGCGGCCGGGTTGTGTGAGGTGCACCCTGGCCATGCTGGAAAACCCCTCTGTGAACAGCCTGGCCATGCGTCTGGCAGGTGCTGGGCACCGCTTCGCATCGGCCGAGCCCTGGCCCCGCTGAAGTCCCTGCGGGGCTACCCCGGCCCGCAGCATTATCGCGGCTGTTCGCCCGCCCTGGGTCTGCTCCTCCAGACCCTCCACGGGGAGTTCGGAGAGCTGTGGGCATCGCCGCCTCCTGAGCAGCCGGCCGGGCCGGGGGGTGCGGCCGAGGAGAGTCCCCGAGCATCCAGCGAGGTCGGGGCTCGGCTACCGCGGGTAGAACGCATCTCAGGGTAGGGCCAGACTCGGGCAGGACGCATTGCGGGGTTGGGGCACCCCCTGAGCTGGGTACCCCCGCGGACGGGGCGCGCCTACAGCAGCCGCCGCAGCGGCCGCCCTGGGCAGCCCGGGGCCGGGCGGGGGGATCGGGCAGGTGCCCCGCAGCCCCGGTCGGTCCTCAGCGCCCCTTCTCCGCGGCAGGGCGCGGCAGAGCGGAGGAAAGGTGCGGCACAAGCGGCAGGCGCTGCAGGACATGGCGCGGCCGCTCAAGCAGTGGCTCTACAAGCACCGCGACAATCCATACCCCACCAAGACCGAGAAGATTCTGCTGGCCCTCGGCTCCCAGATGACCCTGGTGCAGGTAAGGGAACTTCCTACCCCCATCTCTGGCACCTGTTCTGGGGCGTTTTATGGACGGGAGGGACGGGGACAGCATCCAGGCAAAGCTCCTCTGTGAGCTGAGCAAGGAACAGCGCTGGGTGTCGAGGAACATCAGTGCAGCCAGCAAGATCAGGAGTCCTGTGCTCATCCTTCCTCCACCCTCCCCGGAGCTACCCTGCACCACCAAGACTGTCTCTCCCAAATAAGAACTACCCCATTTGAGTTGTCCTGGTGGGGGAAGTGCTAAAGACAATCAACAAAAGATGTATGTTTGCCCTCCCAGGAATAGATACTCTCATCCGTTCATGTCGTTCATAAATACGGTGGAAATATTTTTGCTTAGTCTTTAAAAATCTCCAGGTGAAAAAAAAAATCAGTTATAGGAGATTTCAGCACAGAATAGGAATTGCTGAGGAAATTGTAGGGAACTACTCTTTTCCCTTTAGGATAATGGGCTAAGATGGAAACCGCTCTATTGTTCTGATAGTAATTGTAATCACCTGTTGCACAGACATTAGCGTTGCCATATACACTGCGTGCAGCAGCTCAGCACACAGTGAGTGCTTCACAGTCTTGCAGGAATTATCATTGTAGTGTAATTAGACATGGGGAGTAATTGTTTTGCTCTCAGGTAATACTCCCCTGAAATGACTGGCAGCTGTCTTGCCTTAAGAGGCATGAAGTTTGCTGCAAATGTTTATAAATCTTACTTCTTTGTTCTCTTTGCCATCTGGCACTCTACTGAAATATGTGGTTAAATGCTATCGGTTGCTGAGTGATGCTATCTCAGGTCTGGATGCTGAAAAGATTTATGCATTGTGAATAATTAAATTTCCTTACTGCAAGCTACTGCTAGGTGTATAAAATGAAACCCATGTGTTTGCAGGATCAGGTCCTCAGCGC
This sequence comes from Neodrepanis coruscans, assembly GCA_013400695.1. Classification (NCBI taxonomy): domain Eukaryota; kingdom Metazoa; phylum Chordata; class Aves; order Passeriformes; family Philepittidae; genus Neodrepanis; species Neodrepanis coruscans. Next base: position 33,964 of record VYZS01020714.1, on the reverse strand, counting down.
TCTGCCTAACACGTTATGTGTCACTTTGCAAAGGACACAAAGAGATCAAAAGAGCACAAAGTATTAGAAAAAGCAAGTGGTAATTAACCATTATTATTTTGAGTGCTCTTTCAAAAAAAACAAAACAAAACAAAACAAACCTGTGCTATGAACTTTAATTCTCGTAATGGAAAAATTAAAATTTACACTTTAGTACCTCACTATGAAACTATGACACTAGAAAAAACACTATAGCTTTGACAAAAATAATATTGTCTCAGAAAATGCCTGTTACAACTGGAGGATATAGTTAAAACACTTCTCTTGCTTTTAAAAAATACACATGAAAGGTTTACTCAGACTTTTAAAAATATGATTACATAAACACTATACTTTCAATGGCAAAATTCAATAGGAATACTTCATTGGACTCTGGCTTTTAGAATATTCCTGTATTTTTACATGAGATTTAAAATGTACATCCAAAATACATGTTGGGAGACTTTCACATTAATAATATTCTGAGAAGTTCTACCATTTTTTTGTAAATGCCTCAGAAAGAACAGACAAGGGAAAAAAACCCTGGTAGGTTTTTGCAGTATTTCGCTCATGGAAGCTTTCATAAACCCTGATGGAAATACGCTGTATTAGCCTCTATAAAAGCATCAAGAGCAGTGGCCACTACTCAACAGAGGTTTATGATCTACATAAGGTATAGAATAAAATTAAAAATAATCAAAAATTAGTTTTGTTACTCTAGCGATTTTACACTGAAGCTGAATTTGACCAGCCTTGTTTTTGCATACTGTAATATTTGAAAGAGCTGTGCAAACAGGCACATCTATCTTCATTTACAGAAGCACATCATCAAAAAGTCTTTCTTCTATCATTTGGGTGCAGTGCTCTTTTAACTCAGGAATACTGTAACATCTGTATGAGATGTAAATACATATGTCTGGCACCAGCAGTAATTCCTGAGCGTGGAAGAACAAAACAAGTCACACTCCACATCTACTTTTTGGATGCCCAGAAAGAACAAGACTAATCCCGATCAAAATTTTTGTTCTCTGAGAGAAAGACATGGCAGGCTGCAGTATCAGTCACACTGGGTAGGTCTGAAATAGCTTCCTTGAAGGCTATGCTCTTTCAGATGGGTAGTATAACCAAGAGCAGTCTGGAACTGGGCTTCAGTGTCTGTTGGAAAGCTTTGTTTCTTTTGCAGGAGGAACACTTCACAAAAGCATCAACCAGGTTCACCTACAAATTGCTTTTCTAATCTAGTAACCTTGTTGGACACCATTGGAGAACCAGGAATTGGTGTATGATGTTTTCTCTGGATTACATGCCTTCACGTTCAATGATCTGTCACATCCTACATATCCTACTCTTCCATTTTTTGGTGCTGTCCCATGGTGTTTTCTGCCACAGTTTTTCACTCCTATGGAGGCAGTTGTCTGCTGACAGCTGCTACCTCTTTCCAGCATCTCTTGTGTGTTGATGCCTTGTCATCACAATCCCTAGGGGAGGCAAAAGATACCATTGAAAATACCTTTTAGTTTCAGCAAAAATGCTGTTTAAAGAGTGAGTGGTTGGGTTATTTTGTTTTTCACCTGACTGATGACCTTGGTAAAGGTCAGCAGCTGCCTGGAAGATAATGTAGATCATAGTAATTTTGATAATATAGTTATAACTCTTCTCCTTGTGCTTTTCTTTCATCTAATGAACCTTTTTCCAGTATGTACTGGCTATCCAAAGAAGCTTTTGCAGGACCATGCTATAGATAAAAGCAATTCTTCTGTGAGGAAAAGAGGTGTACATCCAGCCCTGTTTTTTTTCTCTTGTTATTAGGACAATATCTGTTTGTCAGATCTACAACTTTTTTTCATTAGCTTTGCTATCACCCAGTTGACTGATCTTAAATGAATTTATTCTACCTCACCAATGCTTTGGCTTACTCTTCTGTTGCTGGGTACAGTGGGACAGCAAGGAAACTGTTCCAGCTGCATGTCCAACTGCACTGCTGAAGAAAAGTCACTCTTTCAAGGTGGTAGGATTTTGCAGGAATCATAAATCATCTTGTTTCTTAAGTAATAGTAGCAAAACTTGGGGCAAATTCTGGGCTGACTTACTCCTCTGCAGGCCAACAAGGTCTTTGGGAGTCCTCAAGGCAAATGTTATTGCAGATTTCAGTCCAACAGTCCAAAGTTTTCTACTTCCATAACTGCCAAAGCAGGAAACCAAAAAAGCAATATAGTTTGAAAAGGCATTTTATGTTTTACTCCAATTAGATTCTAATTTAGAATCCAATAATTTGCCCTATTTATATGCTAGATTTTTATTTGTATTACTACTACAGTGCTTGATTTATTTTATTTTAAATTTTCATTTTGATGTTCTTGCGAAATAAAAAAAGAAAAATAGCTGTATATTCCTTCCAGAAAGAAATATGTATGGGTATATTGTTCAAGAGAAGGTTTTTCAGTATGAGGATTAATATATTGGTCATGTGCTGCTATAGATTTAATAGTATTCAGATTTATAAAGGCATATCTGGATTACTGGAGGAGGAGAATCACTTGATGTCTGTTCCTTTTTTTGAAATTTGGCCACTCTTAAGCAGTTAAGCAGAACAAATTACAATAAAAATTAAGAAGCCTCTTCTGAAGTAAAGCCAGAGGGTCAATATTTCATTATGCCGCTATAAGTACCTGATGCTCTTGGGGAATGACTGAGCTGCTGTAAAAAAATGAATGCTGGAAAGAACATCAATTATCATTCCCCTTGGGTTTTGTTTTTTAAGTTTTTGAAGAACTACATGATTGTTACTTTACCAGACTTGTGAATTTCATCATGTGTTTTTTTCAAGATACTTAGTTCTTCGAGGTTTATGTGACAAAGATTTTCCCACTGGCTTTTATGTAAATCATTGTTTCGGTGTTTTTATTATTTTTGGAGTAACATGTGACTATGGGAAAGAATGGATCTTTTTGGCGCCTTTGATTGTTTCTTTTTGCAATGGTTTAGCAAAATGTGGTGCAAACAGGCGCTTATTATGAATGGGACATACAGTAGTAGGCATGCAGCTTTCAAAAGACCACAGGGATAGACAACGTACCATTTTGAAATCAGTGACAAAACTGTTTCTGATATTAAAGGAGCCAGGATCAGCCTATAAGAACCCATGTGGTGGCTGGAGTTCAGAATGAACGTGCTGTCTGTTTCAGCCTGTGGCTATGTCGCCTCTTCAGTTCATGCACCTGGAGATTGTTAAAGACTGGGGAATGGTAGAGGTGTTGTATTTTGTCATGTCTCAGAGATAGAGATTTTCCAGCAATATATGCCAGTGTTCAAGAGCAGGAAAGGATCCACAGTTACCCTATCATAGATTTAGCCTAAAAATCTCTTAAATGGATTTGCCTAACTTTCCTTCAGCTTTAGTGGGCCTTGTTGTAATTGCATTTGGGATAAGTTTCTGGAATGAATTTGGTGCTTTGTGCTTTAGTAGAGGGCTTCTCTTCTAAAACCTGACTTGAGATTCCTTCATAGTATCATTTGGGTTGGAAAAGACCTTTAAGATCATCAAGTCCAACTGTTAATCCAGAACTGCCAAGTCCACCTCTAAACCATGTTCTTAAGCACCATGTCTACACTTCCGTTAAATACTTCCAGGGATGGTGACTCAACCATAGTGATTCACCTAGGCAGCCTGTTCCAATGCCTGACAACCCTTTCTGTAAAGAGAGTTTTCCTAATATCCAATTTAAACCTCCCTGATTCAACCCGTTTTCTCTTTTCATGTCACTTGTCACTGGGGAGAAGAGACTGACTCCCATCTTGCTACAATCTCCTTTTATGTAGTTATAAAGAGACTCCTTTTCTCCAGACTAAGCACTTCCACCTCCCTCAGCTGCTTGTTCTCCAGACCCTTCTCCAGCTCTGCTGCCCTTCTCTGGACATGCTCCAGCACCTCAATGTCTTCCTTGAAGTGAGGGATTCAAAACTGAACCCAGTATTCCCAGTACTCATATTGAGTTCGAGGGAACGATCACTACCCTGGTCCTGCTGGCCACACTATTGCTGCTGCAGGCCGGGATGCCGTTGGCCTTTTTGGCCACCTGGGCACTCTGCTGGTTCATGTTCAGCCACTGTCAACCAGCACCCCCAGGTCTTTTCCTGCCTGGTAGTTTTCCAGCCACTGTTGTCCAAGCCTGGAGCACTGTGACCCAGTGCAGGACCCAGCACTTCACCTTGTTGAACCTCCTGCCACTGGCCTCAGATCATCAGCCTGTCCAGATCCTACTTCAGAGCCTTCCTGTCCTCCAGCACATCAACTCTCCCACCCAGCTTAGTGTGTCTCTAAACTGGCTGAGGGTGCCTTTGATCTCCCTGTCTGGATCATCGATAAAGATACTAAACACAACTGACCCAAATACTGAGCCCTGGGAAACACCACTGGTGACCAGCTGCCAGCTGAATGTAACTCCATTCACCAACACTCCCTAGGCCTGGCCATCCAAACAGTTTTCTACCCAGCAAAGAGCACACCTGGACGAGGTGTGAGCAGCCTGTTTCTTCAGGAGAATGCTGTGGGAAATGGTGTCAAAGGCTTTACTGATATCCAGGTAGATACATCCTTTCCCTCATCCACTAAGTGAGTGCCCCTGTCACAGGACATGAGGTTGGTCAAGTAGGACCTGCCTTTCACAAATCCATGCTGGCTGGGCCTGATCCCCTGATTGTACTGTATGTGCTTGTGTGATGGCACTTAAGATGATCTGCTCCATAAACAAAAGGACAAGGTGCAGTATATTTATCTCATCATGAGATAATGATCAAATACTACTATTTCCTTCTCTTACAGAAGAAGACTTAAAATATGACTCATCTTTTCATATTGATATGCGTAAGAAAGCAAAGCATTGGCATGGGAAAAATGAGCCCAAAATAAACCAAGAGTACCATGCAGAAATCACTCCTGCTAAATTTAATTGCTTTTATGTATGAGTCACACTGATACTACCCTATCTTTCTTCTCTGTACATGGCACTTCACTGATGAAATATTTCAATATGTAATGAAATGGAGCATAATGAAATCTTTCTCGTGAGAGGTTGGAAAGCTGTCAGTTTTGTAAAATGCTGCAGTAACTGCTATCATGTTCAGTGAGACCCTGGAGTGATCCATCTCTATTGATGTACTTGATTTCAGAGTTATACTAAGTCATGCAGCAGCCAGGTGACTGCTGCTCCAGCTGAGCTATCTGGAGTGAGTTTGTTAACAGCATTAGAGAGTGCGTGGATTCCAGCCCACCCTTTGTCATTTACTGTAAAAATTGCTGTGTCAATATGATGAATATAAAGAAGTAGCCTTGGAAGAGAATGAAAATTACTTATTCTGCCAGCTACAGTTTTGGTTTTCTAACCTGTCACAGTAAAATTACATGGCTTGTAAAGTTATGTATTTGGCATCTGAGTGCTGATCCAGGACTCACTGTATTTTCAGTGGAATCTTGTTCCATGTAAATGTGACTTTAAGTAAAATCAAAGTGACAGGCTTAAGGCACCACTGATAAGTTCTGGATGGGATTTGAACTGAAGGTTTGTTTTTCCTTTAAACAGGAAAAACATTATTTTTCTCATAATCACCCTAGAAGGGATTCTTGATCCAGAATTATTAGATATTTCTGTGTGATTTATACAACCTTACCTACAACAGACAGATGACAAAACTATGGCCAAAATGGTGGAGTCTACAGTTTGTCTCTCTCTGGGGTGGGGCAGTTATTTTTGATAAAACATGTGTTGACTTGCTTTGCAGGTTAATGTAAATGAAATGGTATGATCATTCCCTGGTCAGAATACGATGGCAGTAGCCTCTGTTTTCCTCTGTATGCATGTTCACAACAAAAAGATATGAATTGGGCTATAGGCTTCTGACATTCTTTCTATTCTCTGTTGCAAGTAATGCTACTCTTTTGCAGAGATCATGTCAAAATACACTTATTCCTGCAAGACGTAGGTAGCACTTTTTAAGACCTGATTTATCACTGAACAAATATTGTTAGAGTGTAGGTAGCTTGCCTCTGCTCTTGCTTGTAGTATAGTTATGGTAATGTCACTCTGTCAGTATTTTCTATTGTAGTTCTTTAAGTTACAGCAGAATCAAGGCCAACATTTTCTCAGATGTGCCTTCATGCAAAGTCACTGCAAGTACATGCATCCTGTTTGGTGATTTGATTAGCACTGTTGGCACAAAAGAATAGACAGTGTCTTTTTGCTTGTTCAGTGCCTAAAACATTTGTGAAATCCTTGTGTTTGAGCCCAAATTTGTGGTGACCCTGTATGCTACAAGGATACAGACATTTTGCTATGTGAAACTCCAGAAAATGCCCTGCAGCTGTGAAGGAAAACAAACTAGGCTATGCTTTAGTAAGTCAGCTTATGAGGAGTCTGCATCTTTGCTGGTTTTTAGGGTGTACACAAAAAAAGAGTTCATAAAACCTGCTGCTCTGAAGAGCATGTGATTGATTTCTGCAGTGACTCAAAGTACATTGTACTATGTGTAAGACTTTCCTGACACCCACTGCTTTTCAGACATACAGTACTGTTAAAGTACAAGGGAGAATTTGAGCTCTTGGGTTTTTCTGTTCAACAGCCTTATTGTAGCCTATATAAATGTCAAAGGAAATTACTGAATATTAGATAGTAGTTTTAATAAAGGATTTTAGTAGTATATTGAAGGTTCATATTAAAAGTTCAAGATGTCTTTAAAATAAAAAAAAAGATGAATATAAAATTTGTATCTGTAACTAAATTGATAATGTGATAATGTAGTTTGGCTAACACTTGTGAAGGGTGGGAAGCCTGAATCTGCCTTCTTGTTTGAGGTTCCTGCTCTGCTCTGTGATCATTTCATGGACTTTTGTTCTTATTTCTCTTGTTTGCTGTTTCTTTGAAGCATACATAAAACTCATGAAAACTCTATGGGTTGGATTTGTTTATTTGTGTAGTTTTCAGAGGAAACTAATACACTCATTTGTATGCAGGTATCTAACTGGTTTGCCAATGCAAGACGTCGCCTGAAGAATACTGTCAGGCAACCAGATCTTAGCTGGGCTTTACGAATAAAGCTGTACAACAAATATGTTCAAGGAAATGCTGAACGACTCAGCGTGAGCAGTGATGACTCATGCTCTGAAGGTTTGTTGCTGCCCTTTTTATCAATTTTAAACTGATCAAAATACATTTAGAAAGTATCAGGTGCTCTAAGTTAGCTCTAATTTTTAATCACAAAACACCCTCAATGGTTTTGCCTTTACTTTTTGGGGGGTATTAGGTGCCTTTTATGGATCCCAGCCTTGCAAAGCAAGTCTATGTGAGTTATGCAAGGTGGCAATCTGGCTGCATGTTATTATATTTCATTGTTACTAGACAAATAATTTTTAGTTCATTAGATTCTACAGGCCTTTTGCTTTAATCTGCATTAAAGGAAAAAAATAATTACATTTGTTGGTATAAAAGAATGAGAAATCACTTGACTGTTACTTTCCTTGATGGAAGAGCTATAGCAGTGTTACATCATTAACAGGAGAATCTGATTAACAAGAGAACCTGATTAACTTCAGTGGATTGTATTAGATGGTAAATATTTATGTTATTAATTTTATGTATTTTGCCAGGAAATGTTTTCCATAAAAGATGCACTGAAATTCTCTTTCTTATTCAAATTAACAAATGCAGGATTTTTTTAGAAGTAAGCTATGTTTTTAATAGAACATTTGTATTAATGTTTAATGGTACTTTTTTTAGGCAGTTGTGACATGGAGATACAATGACAGGAACAAATGCTACGGAACACTGTCAGAACCTGTATGTGAATTTTTAGAAGAGTATGTCTCAATTTGTACTCAGTTTCAAATAGCTTTGTTCCAGTTTCAGTCTGTACTCACATTTCTTTGGTATTCACTTCCCTTGAAAAGATCAGTTGCAGGAATTAAGAGAGTAGAGTTTAAGCAAATGTACCTAATAATACCATAATATGGTATTCAGGAGAACCAAGTTTCAAGTTATGATAGTAAGAAAGCGTTTTATTTACACATATTTTTAAATGCTTGTCGTTGATTAGGGCTCTTTTCAGTTTTTTTCTACTTGCCTGGTGTTACTCATAAACAAATTAGACTCAAAGACTGCCTTCTACAGCTAATTAATTTAGAATAGCTGAAACATCTGAGAACCATGGGAACTACTATGAGCAATGTGCGATCAGAAGAAAATGAAAATCACTGTCTAATGCCGAAGTGATTGTCTAATTTTAGTTATATTTATCACAATTCAAAACATGTAGAGAAAACTTTGTGTTAAATGTTAGGTATTCTATGTATTATTGTATCTTTGTTCTTTTGTTTTCAGATGGAGAAAATCCTCCGAGAAACCATATGAATGAAGGGGGATATAACAAACCAGTTCATCACACTGTGATTAAAACTGAAAGTTCAGTAATAAAAACAGGAGTGAGACCAGAAACAAGTGCCAATGAGGATTATGTGTCACCCCCCAAATACAAAAGCAGCTTATTGAATCGTTACCTAAATGACTCATTGAGACATGTCATGGCTACTAATGCAGCTATGATGGAAAAAACAAGGCAAAGGAATCACTCCGGTTCATTTAGTTCCAATGAATTTGAGGAAGAACTGGTGTCTCCATCATCATCAGAGACAGAAGGGAATTTTGTCTATCGGACAGGTAAGGGATTTTTTTCTGCATCATTTCTAATATAGCCAGCTTTAGTAGATGGTGTCACCTGGAATGACTGTCACATAATTGTGCCTTTTATGAAGTTGGATAACTTCTGTCCATCCTCTCATATGACAGTAGGTATTTTTTGCTCATCCTCTTGCATGAGAGTAGGTCACTCCTGTCTGTTCTGTAGTATCAGACTGGATAAATCGTGTCCACCTTTTCATTCTCTGAAGAAATTCTGCCTGGATTATTACAATTAAAAAGTGCTGTTATTGACCACTAGTGAAGCTTGTTTACTTTTTGAATGGAGCAATGGGGATGATTTTTGAAATTATGCTTAAAAACCGTATTTTGTCAGCACTACAACAAGCCTAAAGAAGGAGAAGACTCCTGAGCATTCTATTACAATAAGGGAGGACTAGGGGAGCACTGAAGTACTCCATGGTCACAGCTGGCAGGAGGAGAAGGGCTTTGAAATTTTGAGTTTGCAGTTTGTGACACTTACATAAGTCATATGTCCCTCAGTGGAGTGCATGTGAACACCTTCCCCTATTGTACAGCTTCTTTTCTGTCCCCAGGGTGCCTTGTCCAGTATGTGGCCCTTTGCTGTTCATGTATCTGTTAGGAATACGTGGATTATTTTAGACTAATTACTACATCACTCTTCAGACACACTGCACTCAGCTAAGGGGCCACAGACTTGGTCATTAAATACCTTGTCTCACTGGTTTTTTGGACGGTCACACATAATTTATTATTTTAATATTATCAATAAAAACTTAAAAGCATGATTTAATATCATCCACTGTATTACCTGTCAGAGGACGGCACATGGGACAGCCTGGTTCATGCCAGTTCTGTAACTCAGGGTAAAACCAGAACTTGCTCAGGTTTCCTGTAGGACAGATAGTGCTGGGAAGCTCCTCTTGTGAAGCTTCTTCTATGGTTCTTTGGGACATAAGGCAAAATAAAATTTTCATTTTGAAAAAATGGAAGTTTTGCATCCCAATCTCTGGAGGTCTCCATAAGCATCTCAGGGTTTCCACTCATTGCAGCAGTCCGTCATGTTATCCCGGGGCCTTTCTTGGTCAGCATTGCTTTTGAGATGGATATTGATGAAAAGTACTGGAGGAATTGCACTAAAGTGAATACAAATTTAGATTTTGTACTTGGTTCCCCTCGGCTTCCGTGGCAGGCAAGTTCGGGTGCCTCTGTAACCTCTCAAGTTTGCAGCCTTTTCTCTCCTTTTTCGGGCATATTTCCTGTATTTTTTTTTTTTTTTTTTTTTTTTTTTTTTTTTTTGGTCTATGTGGAGAGGCCACAAGGATTTCAGAAGGCTGAGTTCTGTGGTGGGGGTAGGAGGATGTTTGTGCGTGCAGGTTGTCAGGGATGACTGAGGAGTGAGTGGAGGTCCCTGAAGAGAAATGGAATCTCATGAGGAGCAAGAATAGTGCATGCACGATTAGTAAGTTTCAAAATTAACTCTGTTCATTTAACTTTTTTTTGCCCTCAACATACCAAATGCATTTGGTCCGCATTACAGGCGTATTTTTTTGCCAAGTTTTATTTTTAAGTGAAAAGTTACTCAAGAACACATGCAGCAGCTCAGATATGTAAACTTATGTTTTTCTGTTCTTTATACCATAACCTAAAAATGGACACAACGACTTTTTAAAATTTGTAGTGCATTTGCTACTGGATTAATTTCTTCTTGACAAGTTTCAAGCTGCACTGAAAAATGTGGTCATTAATGTAAAAGCTGAGACAAGCACTCTGTAACTGTTTAAGTTCACAAATGACTGGAATGACAAAAAACTAGTATGTTTTCCTTAAAGTTCATAAGTGACATTCCTAGAACTCCTCTTGAGATCATATTTAAATCAGTTCCTAAATATCTTTCTTAATGTTTTGAAGTGCTATGGCCTTTGATAAGAACACACCAGCAGCTCTCAGAATACAGTTTTATTCTTTTTGCACTTTTAAAGCAGACAAGCAGTATCCTGCTTATAGAAAGAAAAAGGTCATGTAAACATGATATTATTTGCTATATCCTTCCTATATATGTATGTACATTCAGGAAATAGGAGGTACAAATGGGCTTTTTTCAGATAAACGATTAAAGTCCCATTAATGATTTTCTGTTGATACTGTAATATGTAGAAATTATGTCCTTCATGAACAAAGCAGATATTTTCAAGTTATCATCCATTTATGAAACCTATTTTCAAACAGATGAATTTATCCATGTGATTTTTAGATAGGGAGATAAATAAAGATAATTTATTTTTAACCATTTTTTTCTCTGTAATTTTAATACATGGGATGGGAGTTCTCAGTGCAGTCATGTAGCAGACCTGTATCTGTGTTCTCAAAAATAGCTGTAATCCATTTTGGTTCAGTAAAATAACAGGATACTTCTCACTGTACCACTCTTACCTTCCTGAAAGTGGCAAGTGTATTTTTAAGTGAGATATCACCACTTACAAGGAGCTCCCCACTGCAATCTTTTGTTGTGTGAAACAGATAATTTTTAACACAAAGGAGCTGATGCAGGTTTTTGAAATCCCTCCTAGATGTTTTAGTTTATGAAGACATTTTTAACACTATTTCAAAAAGCATAGGGTGAAAATTGATTGATGTTTTCTTTTTTAGAAATGTTTGGCAAGGTTATTGTTCTCCTAAGGATGGGAGCTTCAGAGTTGAAGCTTATTGTGTTGTCCTGGCAAAGTAACTTTTCATAGCAAATCATGATTAGAAAGTTCAGGGACATCAGTGTGTCTGGAGCTACTTCACTCAGCCAGTGCCTGGGGTCAGCATGGCCATATGTCTCTCAGTAGCCTGCACCAAATTAACAGGGTATGAATGTAGTGTCCATTAACAAAACTAAGAAATTGCAGTTTAAAGTTTATAAAGAAAATGGGTTGTAGCATTTCCCATTTCAGTCATTAACATGCTTATAAACACGGGACCATATGCTACTCCGGCTTCATGCAAACTGGGAAATCCCACATAAAGAACAAGGACGGGCTGTATAACTGTATAACTCTGTCAGCAGAGCGGCCTCATTTTATACCTCTGCACAATTATCTTGAGACTGTGGGAAGAGGTTTCGGTGCTGGGACAGGAGCAACAAGCTCTGAGTTAGAGCCCTTGTAGGTGCAGTGTCCGTGCTGCCATCTCCCCCAGCCCCTGGCCTGGGGAGCCAAGGAGTGCTGTAGGAGGTGGCGCAGATGGCAGTGCAGGGAGAACAGAGTAGCTGGGAAAGAGTGCAACTGTACTCGGATAAGTCACATATGTGAGTGTTTCTGTTGTAAGCTGATATGCTTATGTATATGCTTATGATATGACATACACAAATGTGTTCACGTAAGGCTGAAAAATTCAGTTCAGATAAATCCTAGCACAGGTATAAAGCACAGGTATAATATTTAAATATATATAATTGGTCAAATATGTGTCTTAAACTGACCACTGAAAGGCTTGGTTCAGTGTTTTTCTTTAGTTAAAAATCCATGTTGGAGAACTAGTTTTCATTAACTCCTTGACATGCTGTCACTCACAGCAGGTTCTCTGTGTGACAGGAATAACTGAAACCAGACTTGCCTATCTGTATTTGTCGTATAAATGCACACAGAAACAACAGTCTGACTGCAACAAGCACTCCAGAAATCTGCAAGGAAAAGATCTAATAAAGTTTGTAGTGAGGCTGAACATAAATATGAAGTGGCAACGTCAGTCTTTGGTTTACGGATCACTAAAATGCTGACTTTTCTGTAATCACGCTGCGGTGCTCCCTGAGTACCCTATCATCAGTCACCTGCAGGAACGAAATGTTCTGCATTGTTATAGCAGAAGGAAATGAAAAATTCCCAACTTTCTGGGATATTGTTGTATACTGAAGAAAGCAAAATTTAAAACAAGAGAAAAAGAGACTAAATGGCAGGACAGGGAGTCCTTTTTCTGTAGGCAGATTTTTCAGTGATTTCACATTTTATGTTACTTAGCACAGTAGAAAAGCCAGAACAAATAAAAACAGTGAGAAAACTAAAGACTTGCAGACCTGGAAAGGAGGATGGCTTTTAAACAAACTCGTGAATGACTGGTTGATTTTTGAAGATGTTTGATCTCTATTTTTAGATGTTTATACTCGGGAGTGTGCTCTGTTTCTGATGTTTTCATTACTACTGCCTTTTTCTTTCCTCTCGCCTTCCTTTCATTCGTTTATTTGGATACTGCAAAGTTGGTGATTTATTGAGCATGATCCTGGGTCGTTTATTGCAGCAAATTGAGCACCTCTGGTGAGACCCTCAGCACACTGTAGCATCAGGCCCACATTCTTACAGAGCACTTAAATGTGAGGGTGTAGCCATGGACATAAATACTATAGAGAGACAAACACAAGCTGCAGAACAGTGCTATGATTTTGTGTGGTCCTTGCCAAATTTTCCTTGCAATTTAACATTTTTAGAAATTAACATGTAATTTAAAAATGGGCAATAAAATTTGAAAGCATAATATGAACACAATGGAACGTGTTTTTAGAAACAGCTCAAGGGACCCGCAAAAACTGCTCATACTGGTGACTTCTGCAAGTTTGATCTAAATGGTGCTGGAGGCCTTGGGGATACTTCAAAATAAATGGTAACCTGGGGGAGCTGAAGGAGGTCCTTGTTGCAGATTCTAATGTCATCCAGAAGTGAAATGGAAAAGGTGAATGTCAAGTACAGTATTAAATGCACACAGCAGCGTAACTACAATTTGAAGGTTACACAGTTAGGATCATATTTCTGCAGGAATTTTATTATTACATGACCTGAATCGTCAACACTAAAATAGCATGGAATTGAGAATTGAGGAGAAGATTGTATTTAATTTGCTGTTCTGTTGTTTTTTCTAAAGAAAGATTAAAAGGAAATGGGCTTACTGCATGGGAAGTGTCAGGTTTAATATACCAGATGCAACAGCCCAAACTTGAGAATTTTAAATATCCTACCTGCTCCCTGCTAGTTGTTTTGTCACTTTTTGCATTTCTTTCAGTTAGAACAGCAAAAAATCAAATAAGCTGTATTTTTTTTCTCTTTAGTTTCTCAGTTTCTCAGTATTTAAGCTGCAAGGGGAATGGGTTAAGATTATTTCCACATGACCCTGAAAAACTGCTTCCTCAAAACTGAATCTTTTTTATGGGAAGGTAAAAGTTCCAACCCCTTTTAGATGGGGGAATGAAGGAAGAAAGCATTAGGTGTGCTGGAAACAACAACAGCTGGTGGCAGAGCATCCCCCCCAAAAGCCTTGGGCACCAGGGATCTCAAGGAAGAACTTTGCCTGGAGCCACCTGTGCTGGGAGGGGAAGTGGCGCTCACGGTAGTTTCAGCTGTTCTGTGCCACTTCTCTCCATTCCCTGCTTTTAGTGGTTTGGGAAAGGAGAGTATTTGTTTTCTCACAGGTGCTGGGTGCAAAAACTGTGAAGTCTTGTTTTGTTTGTTTTCAGTTGCAAAAGGCTATGAATTTTTGAGTGGGGTTTTTTTGTTTCTTTCTTTCTTTTTAAATCCAGGGTATTAAAGATTCCAGAGACAGGGCTCTGTGCAAGTCAGATATGCTTCAAGTAGCAGCATCTTTGTAGCTATTCTGTAATTCAGATATAATTGCTGTGGAGACCCTACAGAGCAGAGGAGAACTGTGGGCACCTCTTCTGTTGATGTCATGGCAAATTTTCTACATACTTCACTAAAAATTATCTTGAGCCAGTTGTTTGGCTGCAGAGGATTTTCTTCAAACCAGCTTGCTTCAGAGCAGCCCATCTCAGGCCTCCTGACAGCTTTATCGCAGAGAATGAGATGTTCTCGCATAAATGATTTGCAATGGAAAAGATTACAACATCTGACCGAAAAATCAGAAACACCAAAGAAATCAGGGCATCAGCCATGTTTCCATGGCCACAGGTTGTCACTGCCCATGCTGGTGCAGCAAGCCCGCCTTTGTTTCTCCAAGACCGTTAAAAATTTTCCCAATGCAAATGTTCACAGCAGCAGCCAAAAAAGCAGGAGACCCCTGTGCTTGCCTAAGAACTCTCTCAGACAAAGCAGGAAAAGTGTGTGGTGCTGTCACCAATTGGTAACAACTATATAATTTTATACCCTTCTTTCGAGTTAGTCAATGCTCCAGGCCTCAGCAAGGGCTGTTCGCTGGCAAGCCTCAAGCCTCATTCATTTAGTGAAGGTGTTTTCAAAGAGAAAAAATATTTATCCCCCTTTTCCCATTGTTTTAAACATCTTCTGAATTATGCTTGGTTTTAAAACCTGGGGCCAGCCCAATTGTGAATGTTTCAGGAAATTATGTGCATGGAAAAGCATATGATCATAAATCAGACTGTTTTCCAGTTTTAGCTGTAACTGCATGCTTAGTAATGAATATAATAGGGAAATTAGTTAGAAAATTAGCAGTTAATTTAAGGAGTATTTAAAGAGTGTGTGAAACTACAGCTTGGGAAAACTAATTTAGTGAAATGGATGTGATTCCTTCTCCTCTTCCACTGCCTGAGCAGGATTTTCCCCAGTAGTGCATATTTCTTACAGGAGAAATGTCAGGCTTCCATGCTGCCTTGCTGTGGCTTCTGCACTGATTCAGGGGTTTCTCAGCCTTGTGGATGCCAGCCAGCTGCCACCACTGCCTCTGTGAGCGGCTGCATGTGTAGGAAAAGGAAAGACTCTTCAAACCAGGAGGACAGAGGGGGCTTCAGGGGAGACAACAAGATGAGGTAACCAAGCAATGCACCAGCTCAAGTGGAGCAGCAGAAAGCCCTGGGTGATGCAGTCCTGGTGTAACAGCCAAGGATGGAGCAGGGCAGCACCAGGCAGGAGCAATGATTTGCAACCCATAGGTTGTCGACATAGCTTGGTTGCCTTGTGCTGCCTTGTGCTGCCTTAGTGTGCATGCACAGGGGCCCTGCCACTGCAGCTGCCCCCCAATATGCTTCTGAGGGCTCTGTCCCTTACCCAGAAACCCAGAAGCAAAATGCATCTGCTGTTTGTGCCAAAGAGGGGATGTAGGCCAATGAACCTGAAAAATACAGCACAATTTTATATGTGGAAGAGCAAAAAAGAGCAACAAAACATGGGATGATTTACAAAGACAGAAACACAGATATATGCTGTCACCCCATCAGAAGTGGCTTTGAAATCACACACTTAATTTTATATATCACTGATGGGGAAGTTGTGTTTGAGCACACAATGCCATGGCTGGAGGCAGATCACCGGGTTGAGAGTAAGACTCCAGCACTAAAATGTGCCCTTTCTGCTTCTCAGGACTCACATGGCTGGAGCTGACTGCTCCTGCACTGAAACATCTGACCATGACACCTGCATGAAGAAACAGAAATTAGAGGGACAAACTTCTTCCTTTTTGCCCAAGGAATTACTTTCACATGTGAAATCTATTATCTTCATCAGTAGTAACCACTGTCTTCAGTGATTCTTACTAACACACCAATCTATGTGCAGTGCAAGAAATGACCACGATGGGACTGGGTGCAGGCACAGGCAGGATAAGGCAGTAACCAAAGGGGAAAAAGGGATGGACATTTCATATTCTGAGGCAGTAAGCTTAAAGGAATAGCAAGCTCATAAAAGTTTCACTTCTTTCTGGAAAAACATCTGAATTGTAACTTCATACCTGGCATGAGGCTCCTGCATGTCCCAGCCTTCTTTCACTGCTGGGGAGAAATAATAGAACTTTGGTTAACTTCTGGTAGATTCTGCTTGTAGCACAGACTTTCCCCCGTGCAGTGTTACTTTGCTGCTGTTCATGTTGCTGTAGTTAAGGCTGTACCTATGTTTCCATTAGAACCCTTTTAATCTGCAAATTTATGACCCAGCTGTAAAAATTGAATCCAGACTCAAACTTGGCATGAACAGTGTTCGTTCTCCCATCTGTGGAAGGGATTTAAGCAGGTACATCCCAGTAATAACCATCTGAGTTAGGCTTGTAAATTTGGAGCATGATGACGGGAGAATAAAACTGTGAGCTTCTCAGTAGTCCTGGAGTTTGAAATATTTTATGCCTGTGGTGAGACTATTGAAAATTAGCTTGTTTGTGTTTAGTCATATAGCTGTAAATAAAGAAAATGTTTTGGGCTTCTCTGTGTTTGCTTACATGTACAAGCACACATATTTTCCTTACCATGGCAATATTTTGATATGACTGGCAAACACTTGAAATTTTACAGGGTCTTGAAGCAAAGTAGTGTTTGATGACTCTTAAGGAGACTAAGAGATTGTATTCCTGCTGATGCTAATGGTAGACTTTATCTATTGCTTGTAATAGAAAAAAGTAGGGAAATAAGAAGACCAGATTGTTTTCTTTTGAGTGAGATTTTTTTGATTGGATTCTTCTTAAAATACTGTCAAAACTGATACAGTATTGAACTGCAAAATTAGTTTTATTCACTATTGCTTCCTCCTATTTTAATTTTCTTTTCTAAAAAGCTATACACTGAATGTGCTTGACCAGATAGATTAGTAATCTTATCCTGCAAATCCTATTTCCCTTTGAAGGTTTGTGGTTTTTGTAAGTAATTCCATAATTTAAAAAAACTCCTTTATGTGCTTAACTGAAATTTTTTAGGTCATTTGTCCATAATGTGAATTCAAGAAACCTAATGATGAAAGCAGTTTGGTGAGACTGGACTTCTGATCTTTCATGTGCATTCACAGAGGAGATTTTGGGAGGGTTTTGACACAATTTGAGAAGTGAACTGAAGGGATCTCTGCATGGACTAATGGTGGGCTGTGAAAGAACTTATACCTGCTGCTTGGAAAATGTCAGGAACCTGTAGGTATTGTTTGTGTATAAGATTTTTCCTATCTTAAAAGAGGAAGGAGAGCACTCATAAAATCACCTGTCCTGGGAAACATTCCCTCATATTCATCTGTAAAGTTTAATTTCTAATTATCCAGAAAAGCATATTTGTATTCAGTTTTACTTAATCCACTTCACTACAAACTTAAAAATTTGGATTTGAGATAAATAGCCAGATGTGAAAATTGCCAGTGATTACTAAAGACATCTTGAGGTCTTGTTATGCTTTGTGGCATTAAATTGGCGTCTGTTAAAAGAGAAATATGTCCTAACAGTCAAAGTACAAAACAGGCTTGTATAACTGAGTTTTATGTGAGCCACAAAAAAAAAAAAAAAAAAAAAAAAAAAAAAAAGAGGAGGCGTTTAAAACAGGAAAGTAATTTGGAGAGGTAAACTGCGTTGTAGAAAATCTGGATAAAGTAAAAACAATTCAAATAGAAAGCGATCAGATAAACAACTGAGCTGGAACAACTGAAGAGAAACACACAAAAAGAGGTAAAGCAAAACTCCAATGAGCCATGAAATGTGTTTTCCTTAATTTTTTGCAGTGACCTTGAAACCTGATGTTGGAGACTCTATCTCTATTCTTTCACTGATGGCCAGGAATTGAGGTTATAATGACCAGATCATTCGGTATGGCACTGACATTTCAAGTTAAAAGGGATTGCCAAGAGCCTCAGTTATGACACTAAAATATACTGTTATTTCTAGGGCCAATTTTCAGTCCCTCCCTCATGCCTCCACATTGATTTAGGCAACAGATGCATGAAAAGTAAAGCAACATTCAAAATAATCCCTTAGCTGAAGCTGGAGGAAGGCTGGCTAGTGGGCTGTAGCCAAAATTCCTTAAATGTTACAATGTTTTACATTTCTAAATGTAAAAACTTTCTTTCCAATGTGAGGTACCAGCCAAATGTCTTAATTATGGTATCTCAGAGTGAAAACTGGCATGTGGCCTTGTGGTCATTTGTGGGTATTGACAGATTTACACCCTCAAAGATCAAGTTAAATTGTTGTTGGTTTCTCCCATCTCCCCTTACTTTGTAAGGGGTTTTTTTCTCTCTCAGTTACTATTTGTCAACTTAAATCCAGTTTGCTGGAAAAATGAAGGCTCTTCACGACCTGGCTCTTCAGGAGCAAATTGCCTCAAATTCTTTCTGCTAGCCAAGGTATTTTGTAATGCATTGCAAAACAGCAGCAGGATTGCTCTCCTTGCACTAGATGTACTCTGTGGGCTAGACACTGTGGGCAGTTTTAATGAGATCTTGGTGTGCTGGAGAATTTGTCTCAGCTGTTGACTTCAGGGAGACTTTGATCCAAGGTCCCTATTTGTCTAATTGTTCTTCCTATCCCAGGGAGGAGGGTCTAGTTTTGCCCCATTGTGGCTACACCATGGGGAGTCTCTGCTGGTGGCTGCTCAGGGACTAGGTTCTGGAGCTGGTGTGCAAATTAAATGGTCTGCTCCTGGCTGTTTATGGCAGCTTTGGATCCGCCACAGGAGGGGTGGCGGATTGTCCATTACATGGACACACTAAAATTCATCGTCCTGCTTTCCTCCCTCTTAGGCTGTTTAGCTAGTGTAGCTGTTGGTTACTGCACCACTAATTCATTTCCCTGAGATCACCTTCAGATAAGAGCTTTCTCCAGAAGATAACAGTCTTCATCAGGAAAAGCTCCAGGTGTCTACAGCACTGTTTGTGCTAGTGAGAGCCCAGTGTGTTCTGTGAGACTTAAGTCAGCTGGAGGAGCAGGGGTGCTGTGTGAAGCCTGGACCTCTTCTCTGTCTGCAATATCGTAATTGCAATAGTTCTGGGCTTCCTAATTGTTGGCTCTCAGTAGTACTGGATGTTTAGAGATACTTTTTGAAGTGAGGAGAAACGAAAAAGCTGTCCTGCTCTGGCCATCACCTGAGACTGTAGTGGTGTTTATAAAATATAATGTTTCGTAGATGTAGATAAACACGCATGCACGTACTCAATGCTCCATTATGATGATGATATTTGTGGAATTCAAGGTTGCTGTCTTGCCATTTTGCTGTGCTTATCCTTCATCTCAGATCTGTGCAGTAGTTCAATATGGCTGTGAACTTTACAAAGATAGAGGAAAACAGGCTGTCAAACTGTATTGTCCACAAACAGTGAGATGTCTCGCTTTCAAATCCCATATTTGACTGAGGTGCTTACTCCAGATTGCCTAGCAAAGCTGAAAATCCTTTTCACAGAGGTCAGTGAAGAAGACAAGGCTGACCTGCAAATATTGATCCCCGTGATCCTGTGTTTTATGCAAAGGCCTATTTTTGCTGGCTAAACCAAAGTGAAGAAGTGTTTATTTAAAATTTTTAAACCTATAAAAGTGGCAGGTGTCTTTACAAGACCATTTTCCTCTTAGTATTGTGTCACAAGCCTTTCTGATGCTGTTTTCACTCCCCGTCTGATGAGACTGTGAGTGATAATAATTTCTCCTGGCTACAAATGCACATAAGCATTAATTTGTGTTACTACACTTGCTGTGTATAGGGAAAAGGTCATTCATATTTCTCATTCCTCTCAAATGATACCTAATCAAACTCACCGGTTCACATCTCTGATTCTCTTCCCTCTTATTTCAGAAGGGGCCAATAAGTATATCTGATACCCAACTCAAAGTGCCTTTGTCTTCACCTGATAATTAATGGACAGACACACAGATATGCTTTAAAACCATGGCTTTGGAAGTGCTTTTTGCTGGACAAAGCAAAAATCCAATTTGCCAAGATCTGATCTGGGTTTTGAGTGTTTTGGCCCCAAAAGCATTCTACATGGTTTGACATGCAATGTTGACACATTTGCAAAGCTTTCCAAACTTCATTTGGTGAACTACAGCTGCTTTCAGTAGGATCTTGCTTGTAGATCAAAGACTGTGACCCTCATAGAATGTAAGTGCTTATATTTGGGTTCTGTTCATCCTTCATTCTTTGCACAAAATAGGAAGAATGAAGGCTGTATTCAATGCTGCGTTACTACTGCATTTGCTGAGGTTTGAGGAGCTCTGTCATCTCTCTATGAGCTTTATGGCTGCTCAGAAATACCTCTTCCCTGTCCAGAACAATGGCAATACTCAGCCTGATATGAACCCATCAAAACTCTCTCCTGTCTCACAGCCACTTTCTCTTTCCATACCCTCTGGACAGCCTCCAGGCAGCAGCTCCACACTCCCCACAGGAACAAAAATCCTTTAACAGGAGGTGTGGGACATGGCTCTGCTGAGGTAAACTCCCCAGGACCTGCTGGCTCTTGCCCACTGTCACACATGGGGAGCCTGTGTCCCATGACAACACACTTCCTGCGTTTGAAAAAACAGCCTGCAGCCCCATCTGGGGACAGGAGGTTTCAGCAAAAAGCCAGGTCTGGGTGAGTTTAGAAAAGGGAAGCAGAGGAGGGCTGTAACGAAGTGTCTGAAGGGGATAGAGGGGAGAGGTTGGTTTGTGCTTCTTCTCAGGGTGTGAGGGGACGTGTGCAGTGGATTACCCAGTAACAGGGCTCACCTTCGTCTTTGGCAAGCTCTGCTTCATCCAAGGATTTTGCTCCCTTGGTTCTTGCGTATCTTTGCAGCTGGATTATGGGTTTAGCTAAGTGAGATACCCTGAGATCACAAATATAAGGTAACTGTAGAGGAGAGGAGGGAGAAAATCAACAAACATCTTTGATATATTGTATGTCATCTGTACGTGACACTCTGTGAGACCTTCAAATGCTTAAACTAAAAACCCAAATATAATTTAGTTAGTAAAAATATACCTTCATTATAATAAAATGATAATAGTGGAACTTGGCAACAGAACAGCTAATAAATACTACACTTTTGAAATGTGCCTGGGATCCAAGTACATACTCTTTTACTGTGTAGTTAAAGCATGTGGCAGGACATGCTAGACCAAGATTTTCTTTTTGTCTTTCCAGTGGAAAACTAAAGTTCTTTGTGTAAGTGAAGCCTGTTGGGAATTTTTCTTAAGTAAAACAAGGAGCTAAAGAATTCCATTCCCTTTTGCCAACTTTTTTTGCTCCTTGAAGCCAAATTATCGATTAATGGGGCATTAAATAGCAAATACTGCCTAGTTAGAATCATACCCTTTTTATTTAGGTTTCTTCAATATTTTCTTTTTTTTTTTAAACACTTAGGTGTTTAAAACACAGCTGAATTAAAAGATGGGATATCATACTGGGAAAATACTATCCTTTCTAAACCTTTTTTGCCTTATAAAAATAAAGGTCAATAAGCTGAAACTCATTACATTTGCGTACTTACCACTATTTCTGATTTTTTAAATTAAAAAAAAATAAAAATATATCTGTACTCCTTTAAGATCTTCTTCCTGAGCTTCATTCTTTGCCTTCCTCATTAGTTGTCTCCATTTCGGTACCCTATCGTTTTGCCAGCAGTGCAGCCAAGTGAATGCTTGACCATATTTTTGTCTGGCTCTAGTGAAACCGTGATCTGACAATAGAATACTTTTCTTTGGGTTTTCCTTCTTCCCCCAGGGAACCATACTTCAAGGGCAACCTGCTTGTCCAGGATACGAACATGTGGAAAATCCACTGCTATGCGCTAATGATTTTCAGATGGGCAATTGTTGCTGAAAATCATCCNCAGCAAGGCAGAAGCACCCTAAATATTATCCACAATTTAATAGCTTTCAAACTTGTATTTTAAATATTTACAAAGAGACTTATTGCATGCTGGGAGAGAGAAGGACAAGTTTTAAATTTAAATAATTTCTATTACTGCTCTTAGAATATGCGTTCTTTTTAAACAACTTTCACTTTTAATTTGTAATTAAAGCCAAAGTTTTCTTTTAATTTTAAAAGCTTGTCCTTGGACTAAAATAACATGGAACAT
>VYZS01020712.1:0-13277 GCA_013400695.1 Neodrepanis coruscans | reverse complement strand
GACTTCTTCCTCGGGGGTCGTTTTTTTTTTTTTCTTGTGTTTTTTTTTTTCTTTCCCCGGGGGCGGATGGACTGGGGACTATCTGCAGCTATTGCCCGGGTTTAAAGACCACATCTCTTCCATCAGCACTGAAAGCCCTTCTGGGGGGGGCTAAAGGGAGGGGGAGGGGGGCTCGCAGTTTCTAACTTTCTGAGTGTTTTTCTTCAGAAAAGCCGAGCGGAGGCTCACGCTGCTGTAGGTCCTCAGATCGGTCGCGGGCCTTCTCTAATTATCCCGGCGTGTTAACCCAGTCTCACAAGAAGCATACTGTGCAGTAAGGTTGTATCAGGATACCATTAGTACACTATTCCTCTTCATGCTTTCTTCCTAGCAAACTACCTCTCCCCACACAGAACTTCCAGGAAGAAAGATGAATACTTTGATTGACAGAGCCATCCTTTCAGAAGGTAGTGATATCAAGCTGTTGGTGTAAATTTTAAAGTCTGGATTGTCTTTTTTTTTTTCCCCTACACATGTGTTGCCAGCTCTCATCTTATCTCTTCCTTCCAGTTCTGCTTTTCTTCTTTGATATTTCTCTTCTCTTTCTTCTCAGCTTCTGCACCCAGAATAAAAATCACTTGAAAGTTTAATCTGGGGAATTATATTTACCTTGCTTGTCCATTCAGATAAGCCATATACAGAGAAAGAATACTTACAAATGCTGGAAGGTATTTAACACGGGATTATTTCCAGCTGCCTCTGCTGAACTGCCCTTAAGTGAGGAGAAACAAAAGTATTTCATTTTACAACTGTAAAAATTCACGTGCTACACTTAGGCTAGGAACATTTCTGGGTTTACGGGTGCATGAAATATGTATTCTCTGGCACGCTGTTGGGAGAAACAGTAACAGAATGTAGCTGTCTATATTGGGAAGCAATCTATTCAGGTGGGTGTGCTGATGTGCTCTCTCCACAAATTTGTGGTGGTGCTATCTCAGAAAAATAACCTCTCTCTGTGCTTTTTCCCTTCTGCAAGCAATAAGAGAATTTTTAATTTTTGGAGATTTTTAGTTTCCTTTCTTTTTTGTTGTTGTTTTGTTGGTTGGTTGAGTTAATTGGGGGAGGGGGAGGGGAGGGGGTTGGCAGTTAAAAATATGTATTCTCTTCTATTTTCTTCGGATACTGATCTCAAACTCTTCCTTCTATTGATTCAATGGGTAAGGGCTGAGGAAACAGTCTACTATTTCTAAGCAGGCGTAGTGAGTTCTTTCCTGTCATAGATGGTAAATTTAAGAATATTTCAGAGAATTATACAGGTGATAATAAACCCTAAAAAATTTGCTGTCTTTATCAAGCCAGTATAAAATTTCACTCAGTTTGAGGCCGATTAACCTGTCACTGTGCTACTTACAGCCTATATCTTACAAGGCCATTCTGTTTGAATACAACGATTTCAGGTAATGGTAAAGCTCATGCCATAAATTGTTATGCTTATCCACCCTAATTTTTGGAAATACCTGTCTTTTACAGTAGCAGATGTTCTAGTTTCAGCATTATGCCTATTGTTCTGAGTGCCCTCAGAAGTGCAGTGTTCCTACTTCTGTGTTTAACTAATTAATTAATTTTTTACCTTATTCTTGAAGTCTAGTGATTAAATATGACCTCTCATTTCAATTTCATAAACTACTATGGAAAGGTTTCTTTCACTCAGTGGAATTGTCTTTGGTCAGTAGCAATATATAATAAATTTCAAAGAGCTGGGAAGACAAGCAGAACTGTAAGCTTTAACAGAACAAAGAAATGTGCTTTAAATTAGGTCTGTAACCAGGTTTTGTTACCATAGCAATGTAATATCACAGCAAAACTCTCTACAGATATTATTCCTAATATCCTAGCTTTGCAGTTTCCCGTGGACATTGAAAGACCATCCACAATACTTTTCCTTGTCAAATCCCAGAGCATGAAAGTCAGGGAATAGGAAAAATACTCTTGTGTGGCATCTTCTGGTGTTTCTTCTTCATATATTTCTATTAGTATTTTAAAACATTTTTATCACAGGTAATAGCTATATTCATGCTTTGACTTCATTCTACAATTGTACCTGGCAAAAACATACAAAAATGTACTGAAACAAAGTAGATGATAAAACCATGAAAGGCAACTTCTAATATCTCAGATAGAAATAATAGGGAACTTGGATATGATTGTAGACTAGGTGAAATGCAGGTGAATCAATCAGAAGGCACTAAAGAAATTCAAAGGAAAGTAAAGTGCTGGCAAGGTCCGCCACTTCAGACGAAACAAGGCTTATTCACCAAAGCCAGGATCAAAAGACAATGGTCAGATAAAAGATTAGGGAGAGACTGACAGTCTGGGAGGCCTTCTTGGAAAGGGAAGAGAATGTCAAGCGAGGCTGGCTATTGTCCCAGCTCAAATGGAAAAAGCGGACCTATCTTGCCATAGAGAGAGAGATAAGCTAATGGTCTGGTTTGGCTCACTGGCTCTCCAGCACAAGTCAAGCTGGGCTCCTAAAGAGTATTCTACTTGGATTGACTTGCTCTCAGAGAATTGTCTGTACTAAAGTTTGTAGTGGTGAAAAGAGATGCACCTGTTTGGAGTCTACAGTTCTGTCCAAGGAAGAACTGCAGGATAACAGCTCTGACATGATTCAAAGCCTTTGACTTCTTCAGAGCACCTTATGTTAGCCTGACCTTTGTTTTCTGATTTTGTTTGCATGAGGATGCATATGTGTAGTGAGTCAGCTTATTGCAATTAAAATACCCATAAGCTTGTAAATGCTGGTCTCAGTATGTTGAACTGCTTCTCCTCAGTAGCAAAAACTGAGTTGATATCTGTACAGCCATTTGTGTTCTTCCATTATAATGAAAATGAGTTCTTTGCCTTGAGGAACAAACCTCAATTTTCTGATCTTACAACTCATGTTTTCAGCTACCCCATATAAACTAATAATCAACTGGTTTTCTGGAGCTGAGTCATCTTTCACCAACCCTTATTCCCAGCAACCAGACAAAATGTATGCTGCAAAAACTTATAGTGGAAATTGCTGTCTTTCTGACTCCAGTGATGAACTTGGAGTTGCCATACATTTCCTTTGCATCCATCCTGATGCAATCAAACAATCAGATTTTTAATGCTTTCAAAATTTGATTTTGGGTTTAGACATTGTATCTGTACTTATTTAGGCACTGTACATGTACTATGACTGTGCTGGTCCTGAATCCACTGAACTGAATTTCTTGTATTAATTCAGTTTTTTATGGAGTGGTTTGCAAAGGATTTCTGTCATCATTGATGCATATGTGATGCAAGGGGTTGGACACTGACAGGTGACACTCATGTCCCACAGAGCTTGTGATTTAAATTACTGGTAAGCAAGCTTTTTTCCTATTTCCTTACAGAAAATTGTGACAAAAAATGCTTTTTGAAGTTCCACAGGGACTAACGCAGATGATATACTAATGCTATCTTTATGAAACTGCCAATTAGAAAAAGTGGTTTCATATTGTGTTTATTTGACACTTCTAAAAAAAAATCAAACTAAAGAATGAGAGAAACAATCAAAAAAACCGCAAACCTCACAACCCACAAATGCTGACACCTCTTACTGGCAAAAATCTCTGCCATGGGAGGAAATCAACATGGCCCACTTGGGTGGTAATTTATGCAGCCATAGTGTTCTCAGTACTTCCAGTACTTGCACTACTGGCTTCTAAGAGAAGAGCTGTGAACACTATTGTGCAGAGTCTTTACCTTTCTCTTTGAACTCATGAAAGTGCTGCAAATCTCCAACATCAAACTAGGATAAGATAAAATTTGTAAAACATCACATAAAGACAGCATAAGCTGAATATCTATTTTTCTTTGGGAGTAATTAAAAACAAAAAAGAAGGCATGTGAGACAGAATCTTTGGTTCTTAAACAAACGAAAAACCCCCACATTAAATCCATTAATAGCATAAGGGTTGGATTTTCAGTTTTGTCAATCTCGTATTCAGACAGCAGCTTCTCTTACCTGATTGTCATAAAGCCAATGCAAACTTGGTGAGGAGTGAAGGATGTATTTTCAAATGAGTTTTTGACTCCCTACCTAATTTTTAGTCTTTAAGCTCTACCAGCTATATATTTCAAATAGAGAAATGAAAAATCCCAAACTTTGTTCTTTATACTTCATGGTAAAAAAAAGAGACCAACAAAAAGTCTCCATGTTAGATGACTACAACAAGAGTTGATCTTGTATTTCTTATTGTGGTTAAAAGTTACAGCTGGTATTAGGCACGGAAATAAATGTTTTATTTGTGGACTTAAAAACTAGACATTGGATTGCTATTAAGACCATGAAACTGCCATTGGTACATGTTCACCTAAGTTTTAGCTATAAAAAGGCAATCTCTGATTTCAGAGCTGTACAAAGACCGCTGTTAGATGCTCAGTGCAACAGCACCCTCTACATTTGATGACTTTAAGTGCGTCTAAATGGGCTGTGTCAGACAATGATGTTGTTGATACACTTTCTGGTTATCTACTGGCCTTTTAGTCTGACCTCAACGCTTTACAAAGATTAAAAGCAAATTATAAACGTAAGACTAATTAAAGGCATGAAAAACAGAGCAAAAAGGAGCACGAGTTCATCACCAGGAGCCTGTTACCTTCCTTTTGTTTAGTAAAAAGCCTTATTTTACAGGCAAAGGAACTGAGATGATTTAATTTTTACTGATTAAAGGATTTGGTGTTGAGTTTCATGAAAACTTAGTAATTTTCAAAAGATAGAAATTGGTGCAGCATTTGGACACAGAATCGAAGAAGACATAAGAGTGGGTTTTGCTGAAATAAAAATAGCATGCTGGAAGACAGTTACCTGAGGAACTAACTATGTACTGTTGTTTGTGAGATAGGGACATAGGAGCCACATGAAGGGGAAGGCAAATGTAGTTCTAGGCTATGAGAAACATATTATTTCTGCAGAAATAAGGAGTATTAAAGTACATTGTCCTTTTACAAAATATTTCTAAAATCTTCTCTGGCATATAGTGTGCAATTATAGTCACTTGTCTCTTTTTAAAATAACAGTGCAAAAACAGACTGGAATAACAAAAGAAAATGTATAATGGGAAGAGAACAAAGTAGTAAACTTGTTTTCTAAGAGAGGGGGAAAAAGGTATCCTTGTTGTCTCAGGTTTTTGTTTTTGTTGTTGTTTGTTCATTTGGGTTTTTTTCCTTAATAAAGTTACTCAAAGTTTACCGCCAGGTAAATGTGGGGAAATCAACTTAATTTTCATTCCCTCTTAATGAAGTTACTGTTTTGCTCACTCTGTCGTGTTTTTTGGCGAGTACAGTAAAGGGTAAAACCTTCTTGCCATTAAAAGGTTCAAGAAGGTATGAAAGTTTTTCCAATTAATTTTTTTGGCCCACTCATTTTCTTATAGGTAGTAGAAGAACCCTTCAAACAGAGCAGCTGTAGCTGTTGCCAATGTTTTTTTCTCTGGTGATGCTTCCACCATATGTGGAGTTTTTACTGAAAGTTGGACAGCAAGGCTTCCTCTTCTGTAAAGCAATATTCTGTCACCAGTGGTACTCTGAAACAACCCATCTATAAAAATTATTTGCCAACATTTTCATCTTTGTGAACACAACTAGATAAGGTAGTAGTCTGTGCTGGTATTGGCTGGGAAAGGGTTAACTTTCTTCACAGTGTGTAGCACAGGGGTATGTTTCGGACTTGTGCTCAACACAGGGTTGATAATATGTTTTTGTTACTACTGAGAGGGGCTTACACAGACCTAAGGCATTTTCTGCTTTCCATACCGCCATGTTGGCAAGGAAGTTTGGGGTGCATGGGAGGTTGAGAGGAGACACTGGCAGGACAGGTGACCAAGGGAATATTCTGTACCATATAACATCATGCTCAGTATATAAAGTGGGGGGAAGAAGGAGGAAGGGGGAGGAAGTTTGGAGTCGTGGTGCTTGTCTCTCCAAATCACCATTGTGTGTGATGGAGCCCTGCTTTCCTGGAAATGGTTGAACACCTGACTGCTTACTGGAAGTAGTGAATCCATTCCTTGTTTTGCTTTGCTTATGTGTGTGGCTTTTCTTTCCCTATTAAATTGTCTTTATTTCAAGCCACAAGTTTTCTAGCTTTTACCTTTCCAATTCTCTGTCCCTGATCCTGCTGGTGGGTGAGTGGCTGCATGCTGCCTGGTTGCTGCCTAGGGTTAAACCATGACACAGGCTTAATGTTCTAGTGCTTTAGCCTTGGTATTATTTCACTGGTACATGGACTTGTGTTGACATAACTTTATTGAAAAGGAGTAAGCTGCAGCATTCTAACAAACCTTTATACTTGTTTATTTGCAGTCACACCAAGGCTTATCCCAGCATAATTAATTTAGTACACAAAATTTTTCTATTTAAAATGCGGTTTTTTTATGTTGCTGTCTGTGTGCATATGAGGGATGCAGTTGCTGTACATTTTATTTATCATGGGCTTCAAGACGGATGTATTTGTTTTTGAATCAAAGTAGCAGAAGCTGTCTGAAAGGCCTTGTCATTTCATTCAGAATTGGTTGTCAATGCTATCACTAGCCCTACTGCTCTACAGCTGCACCATTCCCTGCAAGGGCAGAAATGCAGAACGTTCAAAGATCTATTGTTTAGAAGAACTATTGTCAGACTCTGTGGTAATGACTTTGGTAACACCCACAGTAGTAGTTTGCCTATTCAATATACATAAAGGTAGTTTTTTCAGGGTTCATTAATTAGTGCATTATTTCTGCATAAAATTTAATTATTTTTTAATCTTTTTAAGTTGCTTTTATACTGAATATGTACTCTGAATCCAAGCTTCAGAGCATTTGCTCATTTTTCTAGTCAAGCTGTAAGTCTGATCTGTGCTTACAACTGTATCTCTACAATCTCTTTAAGGGTGTTTTTAGTGGAAGTTCACAAGGTGGTGCTGTTTGATTTTCCATGTCAGACTTAGGATAACTACACCACGACACTTTAAATTTCAGTAAACCAGCTTCTGCCTCCAAGACTATTTGCTTCCTGCCCGGGTTTTCCTTATGATGTTATTGGGGTTTGTTTTGAGTTTTGATTTTCTTGGAGCAGAGGTCTTGGGGAATTGTTTGTTAATGCAGACCTATAAGGAAAAGAATCAAGTCTTTGATAACCTCTGAAGTGTGTAAGAAAAATTTCATCAGGTTTGTTTGGGATACACAGAGAAAACGGTTTTGTTTCCTCATCTCTAGGCATGCTTCCAAAAACATAGTTAGCAATTGCTTATAAGAGACACTTTGAAGAGACAAGCATTATATTGAATAACTGCATAATAGAAAGTTACAATCTAATCAAACAAAAATGCCTTGCACAATTACATGGCTTTAGGATTGAAATTTTATAAGGGGAAAAAGAGGTGGAGAGCTTTCAGGTTAAAGCCGTATAAGCCAAATACACTTAAGTGAGGAAGCAAAGAATTTGGAAGGTTTGACCTCTTGGGTCTCAGAGAAAACAGGAGAAAAATATTAACTTTCCTGCAACATACTTGTAATTTGAGAAATATTTCCATTTTCTTTTCCCTTAGTTAACTATTTACTATTTCTTTCCATGGACTTCTTTCCAGTTAATTTTGGTCTACATTAATTTCTTTTATAGTTTTCTCAGAACTGCCCCTATGTCTTCCAGCTCATGTGAATTGTCATGTGTTAATGTCTGCATTGAAAGAGAGTAATTCTAGTCTTATGAGTCAGACACACATCTTGCATGCTATAAAAGGGAAGAGGACATACATACTTTCAGGTACAGATAACATTAAAATATATTTATAGTGATTTATAATTATTACTGTCTTATTATAAATATAGTTATGTTCCATTATGTGTCATATTTTAAACTCCATTTTATGATGTTATAATTACAGTAGCTAAAAAAAGGCAAGATAGTGAATTTTGAAAGTCCTCATAAAAGGAAGCAGTTTCTGAATGTACAAGTAAGAAGAGGAAGCAAATGTATTGATTGCCCTGTGTCTACTCAAGCAGCAGCAACTGAAAATATCCACCCAGCCTAGAGATTCTGTGTGGCACACTCCTTGAGAGGTGTGGACAGAACTTGTGCATTGACAGTTCTGCTTTCCAACAGAATAATCAAATTGTTTGGTTTAAATTGCATCATCTTTTGCAACATCTTCTGTATACCAAATTTGAGGGACAACACTCCCACTCCATGCCCCAAGGGACCTGATGTCCTTCATGACTCTGAACTGTCGACCAAAACCCTATGGATGTGACTGTCCAACCAATTAATTCCTTATCCATCTGAATCCACCACTGAATCCATCTCCCTCCAATTTAGACAAAAGGATGTTGTGGGGGACTGTGTTCAAGGCTTTACAGAAGTCCCTATAAATTATATTTATAGTCATTCCTTTGCCCACTGATGTAGCCATTCCAACACAGAAGGCCATAAAAACATGCCTTCAGAACACCTGTGTTTCTAACAGGTTCTCCAGCAAGGCTGTAGTTATGAGGAATGACTTGACCTGTTAGCTGTGGTGTTTGTCTCTTGTCTTGAGAATAAATGCAAGCATAGCTCTGAGACACCTTCCAAGCAAGTTTCAGTTCCAAGAATTTTTCCAAGAATTGGCAAATCTTCAAAAAATGGAGGGAGGAAAAAACCCCCTTAGGCTTTCAAAGATTTATTATTTTAACCCTAATTGATTCTTACAATAGTTTTAAGTACATCATTGTTGGATACCGTGAGAGAGGGCCCTGAGACAGACACAGAATGTGTCCAGCAGGCATATCTCAAAGCTGGACTGTAGATAACGGCCTGACCACAAGGACATGAGAAGAAACTTAAAGTAAACAGGTTTTGCTGGTAAAAATAGCACTAGAAGTTACTATAGCAATGAGGTCTTAGTATTGGCCAGCTTTACAGCTATAGCCAACTAAAGGGTGACATCATCTGTAAACAATTATGCACTTTGCTGTGAGACTAGTTAGTGTGGAGACGTGTGTAGAAATGGTAGCTAGTAGATGTAGCTGAAAGTAGAGGTACTGTACTGCATGCATGTACATAGGATATAGATAATAAAGAAGATTTGACTTTGCATTATACTGATGTGCCTGCGTTCCTCTGGACCCTGTGTGTGAATGCCGCGAAACCCCGGCACATCATAAAGGCTTTGATGTAGATTAAAGAGGTATTACAAAATAACAATTCATTATGGAATTGATTTCAGTTTTCTTTCTCCTTGCCTTCTGTGTTTTTACCTTCTCTATTGTTTCTCACATAAAGCTTTCTGAGGGTTGTCCAAGACAGTTGTTCCTTCAGTCTACCTCATAGACTCAGCTCAGCAAGTAAAACAGGGAGGGGAAAAATGCAGAGGCAAGACAGTGGTTAATCAGATTGCAATCTCTTCTGGAGGCATTTCAGTTTTGTTCCAATCCATATTTGGACCACAAGCCAAATACTTCAGTTTCTTTGGGATTTTTAAGTGAAGAAGTTGTCTTTGCTTCAGGCTACCATAAATAATTGTTGATTTAATTTTGTCACTAAAAGGTGATAAAAGGCTCATAGGAATATTTTGGGTTCAATAAAAGCTCAGAAAAAAGTATCCTTTTAAGTATGAATACTCTCTGAGGAAACTACAGGTTATACTTCATTTTCACTGCAAAATGAAATCTGGAGTACTTTTTTGGAGTCAGTGTTACTTAGAGGAGTAGTGCCAGCCTCAAACATTATATAAATCACTTTTTAAACAATGACTATGTGATTTTGACTGAATAAGTTTACTTTAAACAGACTTGCAAAGGTTTCTTCAAGTACTTTGAATACACTTCAGTAAGAAGAATCAATGTATACACTGGAATTTTTGACCAAAGACAAAAAACATGAGAATTTAGTACAATCATTTTTTTATGTGGGGAGAACAAAAATTAACCAAAGCTTTTTAAAAGGTATACTAAAATATAAATTTATCTTAAAGTTACTTTGCCTTTAGAATCTGAACATGATTGTAACAAAATATATTTCAAACATGAAATTGCTGAAATTGGTCAAAAAACATAGACAACTGTAATGGAAATCAAGAAATAATTGATCCAAGAAGTTCAATTTGCTGTGAAAAAATAAGGGGTGTAGTCAAATTGTTATTTGTTTAATTAATAAGATGTGAACTAAAATGGAGGAAAGGACAAAGGGAGATGAGAAAGAAAGTTATGTTCCAGGCCGGAAGGTGGTGGAGGGGGGTCAAGACCCTCGAGTAACTTTTTGATATGTGTAAGGCACAAATGAACCTATAGAAAAAGGTGGAATTTTGCCTCTGGGCTCCACCTTCTGGGAAATACTTGGCCCTACATAACAGAACCATGGAAGCAGAGTAAAACGTGCCCCTAGCAGGGGGGCTTTGGGGAGCTCCATGCGTTCTTCCATTTACTGCCAACAGGGACATCTGTTGAGATGTGTCAAAGTCAGATCCCACCTGTATCTGGAGTGCTGCATCTGCTCTGCTGCCTTGTGTGAGTAAACTTGGGAAAAACTGGGGAAACTAAGTAAACTGGGGAAACTGAGGAATATTGGGGAAACTGGGGAAAATTGGAGTGATGGGGAGGCTTGGCAAACAGGGAGACGGGGGGGAGATCTCTTGATGTATGTGCTTTGCCACTTCTGCATATTTCCCTGGATGTTGGTTTAATAAAGTTTTATATAAATATGTTATTTCCATTTAACATGTGTATGTAGGACTGTGCTGTTTTGAATATCTCAAAAGAATCCTGTTACAACAACTTCAGCTAATTGTTCTAAATAAGGATTCACAAAAAAAAGTGTTATCACTTTTTCATTCTGATTTCTAGTATAATTTTTCTGCTATATTTGTCTTAATATCTTTCCCAGAATAGGAAAAATTACTTCACTCAAAATGCATTCTTCTAAATTTCAATCACAGTCTTTTAAATAGAAAATTAATTCAGTTTTATTAAAAAAAAACTTAAGTTGAGGAAAATTAATTCATTTCCAAATTTCCTATGAAAAATTAAAAACAAATAAACCAATAAAGCACTCCATTAAAAAGCCAGTTGTAAAACACGTTTTAATTTTAGAGTTTAGTAAATTTATTTATAAAAATATTGGAATGCTATTTTTATTTTACAACCTCATTTTCTCATTATTCAAAGTAATTGCAACCTTGCGCAACATGAGAAATTCATTATTCTGTGATGAGTATTTAATTTTAAGTTTATTTTAAAGCACATTTTACAGAAAAGCCTTATGACTACTCTTGTATTATAGAAAGTGGTTTAACTGCATGACTTAGTGAGATTGAACAAGGAATATCTCTGGATGCAACACACATTGCATTTTTAAGCATGAAAAATGTTTCACACTACCACTTGGGTTTTACTTTTTTAAAAAAAACCTACAGTTGGAAGTATATCTATATCATCCAATGATTAGACTAAAAAGTATTAAATTATGGTAATTAGAAGAACTTGTGGGCATAAGAGACTTTTTAAACATGTTATATAAATTTTCCTAAATGTCTGAGTGCTATGAGTACCACAGCAAAATGTTAATTTTTTTTCCTTGTAGAAATGCTTTGTTTAGTAGTTTTTTCATGTCCCTGGCATTACTACTAAGTCTGCATCATTATAAAGCACATTTTTAAAATTTAGCTACTGTTCATATGTTATCAGTAGCTTTGTTTTCAGCTGCTGGTAGGTGTATGTGCTGATTGAATTGGATTAATTCGCCAAGGAGAAAAATGCTGTATGTCCAGTGTGCATACCCTTTGTAAGCAGTACTAGTTTTTCAAATTACTGCATTAACAGTACTGATCTCTGATGGTCTTTCTGAAGATGCACTGTGTCTAACACACCTTGCTCAACTATAGGCGGATTACCAATTTGCATAACTTTAAACTCCAGAAATGTGTTAATTAGTAGCTCAGTACATCAGTGAGGGAGCACTTCCTGTAGTATTTTCACTTCTCTGCATGATCCACAGCATCAGCTAGGAAGCTGAGTTTTTGAGGGGAGTCAGGCTGTGCCCATGGGAATTGAGATGTATCTCTGAGGCAGAAGTGTCCCCAAAGCCCCCTTCTCTGATGCCAGAAGCAAGGAATCAGGACAGCTTCTTTGCTTTTGGAGAAGCACACACAGAATTAACAGGAGGTAGAAGAGTTCTTGAGGTGTGAGAGCTGTCTGTTGAAGCCAGGACAGCTTTTGGTTCCTAGTCTAAAAGATGTAACTATGTTACTTAATAATACTTTTGTAGTCAAGTCTTGGTGCTTTGAAATTGCATTCATGTAAGCCTAGACATGATCCTCCTGCATTTATAAAGTTTGGGGATTTCTTAATTTCCTCTGTAAATGTTGCTCTTCTGTTGTTCAAATCTGCACACTGGTCTATGTCTTACCTTTTCCTGTTCATTTAGCCAACCAAATTTCTACTTTACTCTTTGATTATTTGGATGTAGATCTTTGTCGCGGATTTTTCTCATCCTCCCTTCCAACTCCCCTCCTCCTACACCGCATTTGAAAAACATTATTCTGTTTCTGTAACAATTCCCAGTGCTTATAAGAAAAGCTATGTAATTTCTGTATGAGGAAAATAATTATTAGCACTGTTCTATCACACAGATGAGACAAATGCTTAACATCAGAGAATGATGTCAAAAACTGTTCAGCGCTTTCCAGAAGCTTATTTGTGTGGCTTCGGGGTATTGACTGGGAATTGCATGCTATGGGCACCAATAATTTTAAGTTCCTTCCTTTTGTTTTCCATATTTCAGCTGTTCATTTGCTGCTTGTTGTTTCCTTGGGTTTGGTTTTGGAGTAGCTTGTTACAATGCAGAAACAAGAGCAGATTCCTTTTGTTGATTTATTGAGACAGCATTTCCAGTATCACTTCAAAATTGACTCACTCCTGTTTCCATCAAGGACATAATTGTATGAAGAGGTTAGATTTTATCATCAAAGCTAGAGGATCATACTTAAGTAATGAAAAGTCTTTCATTGCCTCTTTTTTTTTTTTTTACCTGCTGTTAATGTCATCGTTTTCTGCATAGTAGCATAGTAGCATCAAAACCACCAGCAAAGATATCTGTGAGCAAGGCTTGATCTGTAGACAGGATTCATAACCTCTATATGTCAGTCAAGTGACTTGCTAAAGATTTCAACTTTTTCTGCACTGTAGATTGTAAATTTGGAATCTAACTCCTTCCCCCCGCTTTTGCAAATAGGTGTTTGCAAAATATTATATATTCATATATATATATACATATAT
>VYZS01020709.1:0-21467 GCA_013400695.1 Neodrepanis coruscans | reverse complement strand
TTTTAGTTTAAGACCATTCCCCCTTGGTTTACCATTATCTGCCCATCTCTTTCTTTGTAAGTTCCATTATTATTATTAGCATTAAGGAACATCAGAGGATACTTGCACAGATGTTTCTGTTTTGCAATAAAATGCTACCAGTAACAGACCTGCAGCACTGGCGGGGGAGGAGCCTGTTTCCATGGGTAATGAGCACAACAGACCAGTGGCAAATGCTCATCGTGAGCTGGATTTTAGCAGCGACTTCCTTCAGAAATGCAACGTGGCTTTAGCTACAAGTACTTCATATGAAGGACTGCAATTAGTTTGAGATTTCCAAGACTACAGACCAAATGTCACCATCAGTGTGTGATCACCGGTTTGAAGATAAATTACAATAATTTTTTCCCTCTCGTTCCTTTTCCCTTCTTTTTTTTTGGATAAATCCAGGTTTCTCACAGTGCCTGTCTCATTTTTAATCCAGGTGCTGCTCGATCTGTTAAAATTGCTCTGAGAGGAGCTGGTACATCAGTGAACACCCACTAAACACCCGTCACTCTGTTACCAGGCACCTTTCTGGAGTGTGCAGCATGACAGAGCTCCATGAAGCCGTGGCTTTGGGGGACTATGACCTGGTGGAAAAGATTTTGAAGACAGGACACTGCGACCCAAACCACAAGGATGTCGACTGGCATGACAGGACCCCGCTGCACTGGGCTGCTGCCAAAGGTGAGAGCATCCCCTGCTCTGTTACCTCCACAAACCACTGTCATGAAAGGTGGTGTTGATTGTAATTGTATCTGTGCTGGCAATAATTACAGCTTGTATCTGATCATTTTGTCCTTAATGAGAAAAAAAAAAAAAAAAAGGTTACAAATATCAATTTAAGTGGGAACTTTGCCTAGAGAATAGTTTATGGTATTGCCATTGAAGTGATTTTTAGCTTTTTTAGTTCCATCACATGAAAATTTGCAATTTATATGATATGTATATAGAGCATGGCTGCTTTTTTCCCCCATTACTTTTCTAATAGGTGACTCCATACAGTGGAGAGGAGTTATTTCCCATGTATACCCATGGGAATGAGCAGAAAGTCAACTCACTGTATTTATAGCAGGTGTTTATCACACAACACAGAACAAAATAATAACTCTGTTTTACATTGCTCTCCCTTTTTCTCATCTGCTTGAATGAGCAATGCAGGACCAGAGCTGTTTGCAGCTTCCATTTTGTCCTCCATCTTCAGAATTGCCAGTTAAAGTCAAATGTCCCTTTGCAGCCCCTGTTGATGCAACAACAAATAATGTATAATTGTACACAGTGTAAAATGAGAAACTAGACCTTTACTCCTCTGTGCTACGACGTTTGTTACATGTTGGGATCTGTCTTTGCTCAAAAATTGAGTGGGTGATTTGCTGCTTTACATTTTGAGACCATGTTTTATTTTTGTCCTGGTGGATTATTACTCATTTAGGCATCAGCAGAGGGAACTGAGCTACTTAAGAAGATGATGATGAGAGAATGAGATGGTCTGGGAATGATCTAGCTAAATCAAGGCAGTGTGAAGAGGGATAGAAATATTTTTTTTCCTTCTTTAAGCAATTCCACAGGTTATAAAAATGTGAAGGTAAATGAAAACAAGTAATTTCTCCTATCCAACAAACCTTTGGTTTAGGAAAGCTGTTAACAGGTTTTTCCCATTCTTAATGTTTAAATTTTATTTTCCATTGAACTAAAAACCAAAACAAAGCAATTAAATAATCCAGTTTATCAATGACTAATTGAGATATGCTGTTCAGAAATTAGAAAACTTTTTGATCTAATTGTTGTTCTTGTTGTAAAACTCTTCTGGAAGCAGTCTGGCTTGGGAAAAAGTGACCGGTATTTTCTTCTGAGTATTATTTCTATGATCAAACAGATGGTCAGGTCATGGGTAAAATCCATGACTGAGGGAGTTATGATTGACTGTGTGTGGCAGTCCTCTGAAGGTATAAATTCCAATGCAATTGCATCTTCTCTCCTTGTTGTGCTGCCCACCACAAGGGCGATCGGATCTGGTCAAGCTCCTCGTGGATCACGGCGCCCGGCACTGCCTGCGGACCGACGTGGGCTGGACTCCGGCTCACTTTGCTGCTGAGGCAGGGAGGCTGAGGGTGCTTCGTACCCTTCATTCCCTGCATGCTGCCATGGATGCAGCCGACCTCTTTGGTGACACTCCCAAGAGGCTTGCGGAAATCTACGGTCACCAGGACTGCTCCCAGTTCTTGGAAAAGTGAGTATTGATGGCAGGTCCCGCTGCTGCAGCTCCAGCAATGAAAATTAGATCAGCTGCTCTGTAGAGGAACAGAATAAATACAGTGTGTTATTTCTCTGTCCACCTAAAGCCTATTAAAGCCATCACACACAAGCAGTAGTAGATAAGCAAACACAGGTCTGTCACGGGGAAGCAATCCTTTGAGAAGAAATCCTTTTATTCCACTGCCTCTTGTGGTTTGTCTTGGTATGTTTTCAAGATAGTTACCACTTCCTGACATCATTGTTTATGTAAGGATATTACAGAGCGATTGTTAAGCAACAGAAATGAAAGCAACAGCTGACAAATATTAACCCCTTAGAGTGTTGAATGCTGAATATACAGGTTGATTTCTTTAAGAGCAGCCCTTCAGCAATTGTATGTGTGTGTGTGTGTGTGTGTGTGTGTGTGTGTGTGTGTGTGTGTGTGTATAGTCTGGCTTTTCTTATAGAAAAGAGCCATGCTATTCTTGACATAATTATTGAAAATTTGATCCGTTAATAGGATGACCACATATTACTTCCAAATTTTGGGAAACTCCTAATTATCTTAATTCTTTAAAGTTAGCACTGTGGTGCCACATGCCATGAGAAATATGCTTTTAAAGGATTCCCAATTACCATTCCTGTTTTTCAGCCACTGGTTTGGCTCACAAATATTTTCATCCTTTCAAAACTGTTTCCCTGGATCAGGATCCTTTACTGCAGAGCTTTGAGCTGTGTCCCACACCTGCATCTCTCTAAACCAGTGGTACAGATCACTAGAAACCAACCAGCTTGTTCAGTGAAAACCACAGTCACATATACTACTTGGTATTTGAACACAGCTCATGAAACCTGCACATGCCGAACCCTGAGAGCTCCCAAAAGCTTTTTCTCCCCTGGGTTTTTCTGGGTGAATTTACAATCACACCATAGTCCTTCACTGGCATCTCTTTTACTACTGCCACATTCTCAAGACTGCTTTGGCACCCTGCATATCCTGGATCTTTTTTTATAGACACACATTCAACTCAAAGTCTCCAGTTTGCCAGAGCAGCACAACAGCTGCCAAGGTCAAAATCAGGTTCAGTGACTGGACAAATGTCTGAGGATGCCAGTGCCTACTAAGTGCCAGATGCTCTCTGCCCACCTTTTATCTTCATGCAGCATCAATGTACTTCCATAGGAAAAGACACTCAAACTGTGCAAAATCCCCCTGTACAGAGCCAAAAAAGCTTTCTAGGGGAGACACAGGTTCCGGTTTCAAAGCTCTGGCTATTATGGAAGCTGCTGGAACCTTTGCATTTTATATGCCCACCCAACACAGAATCATAGAATTGCTGGGAGGGACCTTAAAGCTCATCTCATTTCAAGCCCTGCTGTGGGCAGGGACACCATCCACTAGACAAGGTTGCTCAAAGTCCCATCCAGCCTGGCCTTCAACACTTCCAGGAATTCATAGAGCTGAAGCCTCACTGTTTTTGGTGATGACATACTGCCAACCCTCACTATTCACTTCCTTCCTTCCACACAGAAGTGTCAGCTTTTCTTGCCTGGATGATACCAACAGGCAATTCCCCAGGACAGGCAGTGATGGCTGGGATTGACACGTTGATTGACATGATTGACATCCTGGACGGAGACACCATAGCAACAGCCTAGGGCAACTCAGGTAGCTGATGAAGGATTTTCTGAGGTGAATGACTGATTTAAGAGGAAAAATTTGTCTTTCAAGACCAAGTGCTGGCCTGACTCACCCCACAGCTGCATGGCTCAGCTAGGAGCATGGCTAGAAAAACTTCATAACTGGGAAGATGCTTTGAATGCCTATGCCTAGGACACACAAATCCTGTGTGGTCACCTCACTGCCATAACACAGCCTGTGGGCAGCCAAGAGTTTATCACTAGGACTCAGGACCACTATTTTTAAGCCTAACCACTATAATTTACAACCACAGTGGATGCCTTCACCCTCACACAATGGCTTCACTTCCTCATGTCAGCAAACTTGGAGTTGGAATGGCTGGCATTTTTAGTATAATTTTGATTACCTTTTGCTCCTTCAGATGTGCAGAAGGTCCTAGAGGTGGTCAGGCAGTGTCAGCACCTCCAACAGGAACTGGACAGTAGAGGATGTGCTGCAGACAGAGAATTAAGTGTGTGCCTGCACA
The DNA here is from genome assembly GCA_013400695.1 of Neodrepanis coruscans. NCBI lineage: Eukaryota > Metazoa > Chordata > Aves > Passeriformes > Philepittidae > Neodrepanis > Neodrepanis coruscans. The sequence continues at coordinate 17,043 of VYZS01020709.1, read as the reverse complement.
TAATGCTGCACAGCACAGAGCAGGTCTGCCCTCCACTCACAGTGCCCACAGTATATCAACATGAGGAGTATTTTGTTACAGAGCATCCCTGCCAGTTTTGGATATTTGCCTGTCATGCAAAAAGAGAGAAAAGGCAGTTTTAAAATTTTTTATATCTGAAAGTCTGAGCCAAATGCAGGGCTGATGCGCATATCTAAACAGGGCTATGAGTATCCAAATCCTTCCTAAATCCTAATTTAGCCCCCTCTAGCACTACCATGACCCCAGGTGTTGCCAGCTGCCTGGCTGGGGTGAGCCACTGCCCTGTGCTGAGGAGTGTTTGCATCCACACGGAAATATTACATGTATCGACATGTAAATATTATTAACATACAAATATTCAGAATATTCTGCTACCGAGTATCCGTACCACTCACTGAGGTTTGCATGGACATGCAAAGGTTAGGAAACAGCCTTCAAAACAGCTGCTTCTGAATAACAAACACATATTTTGCATCAGATTTGTTTTGCATGAGAAGGGCTTTATCCTGGTTGCTGTGAGAGCTGCCAAGGATGGTGCTGATCTGGCACAGAGACATGGCCTGTGTCTGCCACCAGCTTCTCTGCAAAGTACTAATTGTTGAACCTGCACCAAAGGCTCCTGCTATCTAAGCCCAGAGCATATATGTATACTTGTGTGTGTATAGACATATATATTTAAAAGTTTACAGAAAAATGTTTCTTGAACTTGGTAGCAGATACGTCATAGAAGAGAGTAGGATTGTTCAGTTGGAAGGGACCTGACACAATCATTTGGTTCTATGGCCTGATCACTTCAGTGTTGACCAAAACTTAAAGCATGTAAGTAAGGGCATTTTCTAAATGCCTGTTAAATACCAGCAGGCCTGGGGCATTGACCACCTCTCTCAGACATGGGCTCTGTGGAGATCTTAGAGCACCTGAAGAGAGCCTACAAGAGAGCTGGAGAGGGACTTTTAACAAGGGCATGGAGTGAGAGGAGAAGGGGGAATGGCCTAGGTATGGTTATTAGATATTAAGAAGAATTTCTTCACTGTGAGGGTAGTGAGACACTGGAACAGACTGCCCAGAGAAGCTGTGGATGCCCCATCCTTGGAAGTCCTTAAGGCCAGGCTAAATGGGGNCAGAAGGTCCTAGAGGTGGTCAGGCAGTGTCAGCACCTCCAACAGGAACTGGACAGTAGAGGATGTGCTGCAGACAGAGAATTAAGTGTGTGCCTGCACATAATGCTGCACAGCACAGAGCAGGTCTGCCCTCCACTCACAGTGCCCACAGTATATCAACATGAGGAGTATTTTGTTACAGAGCATCCCTGCCAGTTTTGGATATTTGCCTGTCATGCAAAAAGAGAGAAAAGGCAGTTTTAAAATTTTTTATATCTGAAAGTCTGAGCCAAATGCAGGGCTGATGCGCATATCTAAACAGGGCTATGAGTATCCAAATCCTTCCTAAATCCTAATTTAGCCCCCTCTAGCACTACCATGACCCCAGGTGTTGCCAGCTGCCTGGCTGGGGTGAGCCACTGCCCTGTGCTGAGGAGTGTTTGCATCCACACGGAAATATTACATGTATCGACATGTAAATATTATTAACATACAAATATTCAGAATATTCTGCTACCGAGTATCCGTACCACTCACTGAGGTTTGCATGGACATGCAAAGGTTAGGAAACAGCCTTCAAAACAGCTGCTTCTGAATAACAAACACATATTTTGCATCAGATTTGTTTTGCATGAGAAGGGCTTTATCCTGGTTGCTGTGAGAGCTGCCAAGGATGGTGCTGATCTGGCACAGAGACATGGCCTGTGTCTGCCACCAGCTTCTCTGCAAAGTACTAATTGTTGAACCTGCACCAAAGGCTCCTGCTATCTAAGCCCAGAGCATATATGTATACTTGTGTGTGTATAGACATATATATTTAAAAGTTTACAGAAAAATGTTTCTTGAACTTGGTAGCAGATACGTCATAGAAGAGAGTAGGATTGTTCAGTTGGAAGGGACCTGACACAATCATTTGGTTCTATGGCCTGATCACTTCAGTGTTGACCAAAACTTAAAGCATGTAAGTAAGGGCATTTTCTAAATGCCTGTTAAATACCAGCAGGCCTGGGGCATTGACCACCTCTCTCAGACATGGGCTCTGTGGAGATCTTAGAGCACCTGAAGAGAGCCTACAAGAGAGCTGGAGAGGGACTTTTAACAAGGGCATGGAGTGAGAGGAGAAGGGGGAATGGCCTAGGTATGGTTATTAGATATTAAGAAGAATTTCTTCACTGTGAGGGTAGTGAGACACTGGAACAGACTGCCCAGAGAAGCTGTGGATGCCCCATCCTTGGAAGTCCTTAAGGCCAGGCTAAATGGGGCTCTGAGCAACCTGGTCTGGGGGAAGATGTTCCTGCTCATGACAGGGGATTGGAACTAGGTGGTTTTTAAGGTCCCTTCCAAACCAAACCATACCATTCTATAATTCTATCATATAGAAAGACAACTTGATGAAGCTCATCAGTGTGGAGCCACTGGCTTTGCTCTATGCCTTCAGCAAGGAGAGCATTGCACTGTTCTATTAGAGTCTATATAGAGCTGTTCTATTATATAAAAAAGGATTTTTTCCTGATGTTTGATAGTGTTTCTGACAGAGCCTCATAAATCTTGAGTGCCTACAAAATCAGAGCTCTGCTGTGGGAGGAAAAGGGTTGTCTTCTCTTTGACACATTTTATACCTGGAATTTCCATGTCCAGATCCTGTCATGGGTGGGGTGCCGGGGGTCTCTGTGAGGAGAGATTAGGGCTACACCAGGCCAAGCATATGGCAGTGTTTTCTCAGGTGTTGCTGACAGCAGGGTGTAGATCAGACTGAGACCCTGTAGATGGGTCCTCGTGAATGTGACTATTCTGTGCTCACTCTTATTTTCTCTCCCAGAGCAGAGGTGGAGAGCAGAAACTACCGCAGGACAGCTGCAATGAAAGGAATCCCCTTAGACCAGACAGATGAAGACTGGGAACAAAAGAAAGAAGAGCTTGAGAGAAACCCACCGTGTTTTTGGGAGAGCTGCACAACCTCTGCTCAAACAAAAAATGGGAAAGAAAAAGGGAAGCACTAGTTTGACCTGCCTGTTTGGTGCCTCTGACACCTTGCAATGCAGAGCAAAGGCACGGGCAGATCTCAAGTAAATCTTCAGGGCGATATATGGGTGAATGGGTGAAGCAGATGGCCACAAGCAGGAATTTTTGGGATATACTGTAAACAATGTCTTTAACAGGAAAGAGCTTCTGTCTCTCTGTATCACATCTCAAATATCAAAAAACTGGAGAATATTTTTAAATAAACCAATACTCTAAATCACTGGAATGTTTAATATTTTTGTTATGATCAGCAGTTACCCATATCGTGAGGGAGGAAAATGGTTTTCTTCCTACTTGATTCACAAAAGCATCTGGGACTGTGGTTCTTCTTGCTCTGCTGATGTTCCTGGCCTTTCCTTGTTTGCTTCTGATTCTGCATCAACCAGGAGGCTCTACAGCTGCCTGTAGCCTCTGGTGTTGCCTCTCTCTTTCCTCAATAGTGGGACATAGGTGCTTCTTCTGACTGAAGTTGAGATGTTGATTTTGCGCTTTCACCAGACACACAGGTCTAACAGCTTGAATCTCCCATTCCTGTCCCAGCAAAAGGGAAAACATGCTCCTCCTTACTGCTTTCAGAGAGCTGTGACTTTCAGAGAGTGTTGGAACACTGCCTTATTTTCAGCAGTGCTCCCAGCTATTTTTATATCTCTGCACTTAGGAATGCAGTGAAACTGGTCCTGAGATGTGCTTTTGCTCTTCAACACTTCCCATGGCAAAAGCATTTTTAACTGTTTCACTTCTCAATCATAAAAAGTTGGAATGTGACCCAAAGCAGTTTTTCATACCCTGCCAGCACTGGGCAGTCACTCCCACTGACCTCTGACATCTCTTCTGTATCAGCTTCCCTGGGTTGGGCACATCACTACGTCTCTCTCTCTGGGCTGTGCGTTGTGGCTGTGCTGGTGGATAACGAGTCCCCTCCAGGTCCAGCTGAGTGGGGCTGGTGCACAGGCCAGTGATGCTGTGCTGGGTTATGTTCTAGGACTTTCAAGGAGATAGCAGATGGTATCTGCAGTAGGTTTTGCTGGGGTTGCCTTGTTTTGTGTGGTGACATTGGCAAATTGCTGGTTTTGCCTGCTGTGTCTTGTGGTATGTGAGGTTGTGAGGGATGGTGTTGCTTGGGATGTAGGGAAGAAGATGGATCTTTCAGGGTCTTCTTGTGAAATCTATTGGGAATGTCCTGTTAAGGGATGAATTGCACGAGCAACAGCAGGGAAAGAAGGGAGATGTGATGGTGCCTGTTCTTTCAAGGCCTTTCACTGAAGTGATGTGTTCAGATGAGACGCTTGAGATCTGCCTCTGGATCTGACCTGTTGACAGAAATGCCCAGTTCAGGTTTTGTTCCACCCATGCTGGAACTATTTCATGTTTAGGAAACCTGCTGTGGGGGGTTGACCTTGGGCAGCTGCCAGACCCCCACCCAGCCACTCCTCCATTCTCACCTATAAACGGGGCAGGGATGGAAAAAAAGACTGGAAAAGTTCATGGGTCAGGATAAAGACATGGAGATCACTCACTCATTACTGTCATGACCAAACCTTTGGTAAAATTAATTTATTTTCTGCTGAAAATAGAGTAGGAATGTTGAGGAATAAACACAAAACTAGACCCCACTGTGTCCAACCCCGCTATTCATCCCATGCTCAACTTCACTCCATCATTTCCAGCTCCTTTACCTCCTTCCCATCAGGAACATGGAAGGAAGGAGAAAAGGGATTGCAGTCAGTTCATAATGTTGTCTCCTCCACTCCTTCCTCCTCGCTCTCTTCCCCGATCCAGCACAAAACCTATTTCCTGGGTATTTTACTGAGCCAGTGTCCATTAGGAAAAGCTGATCTCATCTACAAGTAAAAGCAGTCCAGGACAGCAGTCACACAGAGTGAGGGAATCCTGTTCTTGCAGGAAGTGGGATGGAGAGGGCTGGTGAGGGAAGTGCCTGTGCACCCCAAGGCCATTCCTGCATCTCTGTCTGTACATCAGTAACCACTTGTGGTGAGTGACAGGGCTCAACGTGTTCAACCATCAGTTATCAACCACTGCCAGACAGTGATGCAGCTCATCATATTACACTAGAATAGAGCCAGAGCAGGAAGAAATGCAAACCAGAACAGAGATAAACCTGTTATTTAGTCCAGTCATTTCAATCAGCAAATAACAAAGTGTTTGTGGCAGACTGGCAATATTTTTATTGCCCTTTTGAATCCAGGACACATAGCAGGTCTAAATGATTTTTTTATTAACACTTTTTTAACTCAATTACCTAAAGAAAATTGTAGTTAAAAATATTTTACTTAAGCCATGCTATTTTAGTTCAAACTGTTCGAATGGTATCTTCTTAACCTCAGTGATGAAGAGCAAGCATCTGTATTGTCTACATTGCTGGAGATCTGCAGTAGAGATTATATTGCTTCTTTTCTATAGTGAAATACCAATATCTTGCAAGCAGCATTTTTTACAGTTCCTACTTCATGCAAACCTTGTGGTTGACACAGGATAAAATGCTGAGGAGTTTCTTTTCCAGTTTCGGATTGCTGAAAATTAGAATAAGAGAATGAACACCTGGAAAGGCAAACTGAAATACTACAACGAGAAACATCACAAGACTTCCCTTCTTTGTGGCATAAACCAGTTTCAAAATCAAGCATGCAAAGTTGATGCTGTACATTATGAAGAAGGAGAGAATAGATTTCATGGCTCTGATGTGGGCATCCATGCTGAGGTCCTTCATGGAGTTTGTCTGCATGTTCTGTTTGTGATTCCAGAGAGAAAAGAGAAGGAGAAGTGCAGAAAAGATGACTGCAATGAATGAAGCAGCATATCCACATCCAATGAGAAAAAAAGAAGGAAAAATACTTTTATCCATTTTGATAGTTGCTTTCCAAAAACTAACTTGTCCAGTGGAATTCTGGTTGTTACAGAGTGGTTTATCAGACATATCGTAGACCAGGATGCCAATAACCAGGGAGAAAATCACTGACCCCAAAAACATCAATGGCACAATCTTGTCAATTTTGACTTTCAGGTAGATGAAGAAGCTTTTCCTGAAATTGGCAATTTTTATACAATAAAAGACACAAAGACAGGCAGAAACCCACAGATCGGAATAACTTAAAAAGCTTTGAATAGATACAACTAATTGAAGTATGGGGCGAACATAAAGGTACTTGGGATAAATTACTGAAAGAAAGGAATATACCCATGAGATGCACAAATAGCAAAACCTGAGGCATCCCAGAAACAGCAGGAACTTCTTGTTAGAGTTCAGGGTTTTCTTTTTGACCCAACCCACACAAAGCACAGAAACAATGAAAGCATTTATCCACATGCCAGAAAATGCCTGGAAGGTCATGATGGCCACAGTTATGGCATCATACGAAGTGACATTGAATTGCTTTCGGGAGTGACAGGTTTCCATCCTCACAGCTGGGGAGCAGTGCTGTGCTGGACAAGGGAGCTGTTGCACCAATGCCAAGCACAGGTCAGTGGCTGCTGTTCCCTGAGTGTCACGTCTGGAAAGAGGAGCTTTATAGAGCTGCTGGTTGGGGGGGATTTTGGTGCCACTCCTGTTGAGAGCAGGGCAGGTGCAGGGATGTAAATGTATCCCCTTAGGTGATGTCAGTGTCCCTCTTCCCTATTTGAATTGTGGTTCAGGAGGGCTGTGTTGTGACACGAACAGGGGAGATGCTTTTGTGCAGTGGACAGTGTTGTGATTCTGTGACTGACCAGTGTTTGATCCCTGTCTGACTTCAGGATCTGGGTTTTTTTATCCCTTGGTTGCCTAAAATGAGGAAGTTACTTTTGGATACAATGATTCAAAAGTATTCTTTCTATTGATCATTATTAATGTTAATGGAAGGCAGAGCATTGCCTTGAGAAAATTTTCATTTTCTTATGCAGCCTTTTCTCTGCTTTGTGCTTTGATGTGAATTTGCTTTAGTTTTGCTGACAGAATAGAAAATATGGTGTGGGGTTTTCTGTATTTTTCACGAGTTCATTAGTTTGCTACTTTATTTCTTCTTGTCTCCAGGTTTTGGACTCAGCTTTGTGTGGAGAATCTGACACCTTGAAAAAAAATAAGGATATAAATCAGAGCCTGAAATGCTGGGTTTTGAAAGCAGGAAGATGTGGATCAGATCCTTGAAATACAAGTATCTGCTTTTATTTGAAATCCATGCCTCCAGCACTACTCAAGAAGGGAAAAGAGTCTCCCATCGCATGTACATATTTTGGATGCTTTTTTTGTATCTCACATATTCCCAGACCCCTGTGTTTCTTCATCTGGATGGACATCCCAGATATACTGGAATCTGAGAAACATCACACACAGACTGAATTTCTTCCTTTGAAGCTTGGTTCAGATTGAATCTGTTCCCCTCCCCGGATCCCTTTCTTCCTCCTTTATTATGGGAAATCTGAGATGAGTAGCCTTGTTTCACTAACTACTTTGGCTATTGGTTATACAATATCTTCTGGGCAAATCCATTCCATCCATAACTCAGCCTTAATGCTCAGAAGGCCACAATTGTTTCAGGATGCATTCTGGGAGAGAGAATAAAATCTCCTCTGTACCAGTGTTATGAACTTGTTATGGACATCTTAATTCAACCCCAAATTCTCCTCCATCTACAGAGCTGGCATGTTATAAAGTGGCATTAGTTTCTTGTTTGCTTGTTTCTGTGTGGTTGCTGTTTAAGGAAAGTTGGGTTGGTTGGTGAGGCAACCTGAGGGATTGTGTGGTGTTTGGAAAAAGATATTATGGTGGTTGATAGCTTGCTCTAGTCTAAGTGTTTTTTGTTTATGAAAAGTGCACACTTGGCACTTGGCAGAAATTAAAATGTCCCTCTGAGCTGGTGACAAAAAAATAACAAATCCGTTTCTGTTCTGTTGATGTTGGAACTATTTAAAATTTACATGACCTGGTGTGGATGGTTAAACTTGCACACATGCCACACTCTCACCCAGTCTGTCCCTTACTCTCACTCTATAACAGGGCAGGAATGAACAGGGTGGAAAAGCTCATAAGTCACGATAAAGACATGGAGATCATTCACCACTTACTGTCATGGAAAAAAAATAGACTTGACTTGGGAAAAATCAATTTAATTTATTGACAATTGAATACAGAGCAGAAAGACAAGGAACTAGAACCCCTTGCCTTCCCCCCTCCTTCATCACAGACCAAAATTCACTTCTTCATTCCCATCTTCTCCACCTCCTCCCCATCAGTGGCAGAGTGTGAAGGGAAGGGGAATTGCGTCAGTTCATAACAATTTTTCTCCTCCACTTTTTCTTCCTGCTCTTCCCCTGCATTAATGTGGATCCTACTCATGAACCCACAGTTTTTCAGAATAAGCTGACTCCAGTGTGGGGTCTCCATAGGCTGCAGTCCTTCAGGGAACACCCATCCCACCTATACTGCTAGATATACAGTGATACAGCTGATAATGTTACAAAGAACAGCACCACAGTGGGAAGAAATATAAATCAAAATAGAGACAAGCCTGTGGTTTAGTTTAATAGTTTCAATAAGCAAATGACAAACAGTTTGAGGAAGCATTGCAGTATTGTTATTACCCTTTAAGCCAGTCCATGTGAACAGGTCTAAATGAATTTTTTGTTGACAGTTATTTAGCTCAAAGAATTATCTAAATGAAATGAAAATTATAATTTATTTAAGTGATACTAATTTGGTTCAAAAAATTTTTATGAATTTTTCTTCATTTTGATGGTGAGCTGCGAACATATGCATTATTCACACTGCCTGGGAAGTTGCACTAGGATTAAATGACTTGTTTTCTGTAATGAAATGTCAGAATTCTACATGGGCTCCAGCTTTTGTTACAGCTCCTACCACATGCAAACCTTGCACTTCCCAAAGGTCAGAATCCTTAGCATTGTCTTTTCCAGTTTGGGATTGCTCAAAATCAAAATAAGGGAATGAACAACAGGAAAAGCATACAGAAATACATAAATAAGAAACATCATGGGATTTTTCTCCTTCATTGAAGAAATCAGTGCCAAGATCAAGACTGTAAAATTGATGCTGTATATTATGAAGAAGGAAAGAATGGATTTCATGGCTCTGATGTGGGCATCCATGCTGAGGTCCTTCATGGAGTTTGTCTGCATATTGTGTTTCTGTCTCCAGAGAGAAAAGAGACAAAGACACAAAGACAGGCTGATACCCACAAATCAGAAACATTAAAAAAGCTCTGAATAGATACAAGTACTGTATGTGTGGGCTGAATATAAAGGTACTTGGGATAAATTATTAAAAGAAAGGAATATATCTGTGAGATACACAAGTAGCAAGACCTGCAGCATCCCAGAAGCAGCAAGATCTTCTCATTAGAGTTCAAGGTTTTCTCTTTTCACCCACGCTATGTAAAGAACAGAAACAATGAAAGCATTTATCCACATGCCAGAAAATGCTTGAAAGATGATGATGGCTACAGCCATGTAACTGCATGAACAAACATTGAATTGATCTTTGGGGTGACAAGCTTCCATCCTCACAGCTGGGGAGCAGTGCTGTGCTGGTCAAGGGGGCTGTTGCACCAATGCCAAGCACAGGTCAGCGGCTGCTGTTCCCTGAGTGTCAGGTCTGGAAAAAGGAGCTTTATAGAGCTGCTGGTGGGGGGAATTTTGGTGCTGCTCCTGTTGAGAGCAGGGCAGGTGCAGGGATGTAAATGTGCTGGGTATCTTCTTACACAGTGTCAGTGCCCCTCTTCCCTATTTGAAATGTGGTTCAGGAGGGCTGTGTTGGGTGATACAAACAAGGGAGATATTTTTGTGCAGTGGACAGTGTTGTTATTCTGTGACTGACCTGTGTTTGATCCTTGTCAGGCTTCAGGATCTGTGTTCTTCTATTCCTTGTTTGCCTTCAATGAGCAAGTTAGTTTTAGATGCAGCCATTCAAAGTATTCTTTCTTCTGATCATTTTTGATGGAAGGCAGAGCATTGCCTTGAGAAAATTTTTATTTCCTGATACTGCCAGTACTTTGCTTTACACTATGGTGTGAACCATATGGTGTTACACTACAGTTACACTGACAGAACAGAAAACATGCTATAGGATTGGTGTTTTTTAGTTGATTCTTTCATTCTTATTCTCTCCATTCCTATGTCAGGAGAACAATCTGTCTGAAGATGAAGTGTTTGTGATACAGGTGTGCTTGTACAACAGCCCTTTAAATGGTTCACTAGGTGAATCCTCTTGGGGTGCAATTTGGGCTCAGGTCTGTGTGGCGTATATTGTACTTTATTAAAATAAGATATAACACCACAGTATCGAATGCTGGGTTTTCAAAGCAGGAAGATGTGGGCCAAGTGCTTGAAGCAGAGTGATCTGTTACTAGGTCATATCCATCCCCTCCAATACCACTCAAGAAAGGGAAGGAGTTTCCCAGACTTTGTATGTACCAGGCCTTATGCATATTTTGGAGGCCAGCAGTGGCTGGTTGCTGTTGCACACCTGCCAGCCCCCCACCTAGCCCCTCCTTCACTCTCCCTCCACATCAGGGCACGGATGGAAAAAATCTGGAAAAGCTGGTAGGTTGATATAAGGACAGAGATATCACTTGCCAGTTACTGTCACAAGGAAAACAGAGTCAAACTGGGGAAAATACATTCAATTTATTGCCTGTTGAAAAGGGAGTAGGGTGATGAGGAAGAAGCACAAAACAAGAACCCCTTCCCCCCTTCTTCTACACAGTCCAAAATTCACCCCTGCATTCCCAGCTTCTCCACCTCCTTCTCTTCAGTGGTGTAGGGATCAGGGAAGGGGGATTATAGTTGGTTCATAACAAGTTTTCTTCTCCACTCCTTCCTCTTCATGCCCTTCTTTCCCTGCCCAGGTGTGGATCCCACCCATGGGCTGCAGTCCATCAGGATAAGCTGGCTCCTGTGTGGGATCTCCAGAGGCTGCAATCTTTCAAGGTGCACCCACCCCACCTGCAAATGCTGGACATTCAGTGATACAGCTGATAATGTTACAAGGACAGCCACCACAATGGAAAGAAATGTAAATCAAACTAGAGATAAACCTATGGTTTAGTTAATTTGTTTCAATCAGCAAATGCCACATGATTTGAGGAAGTTTTGCAGTATTGATATTGTCCTTTGGCATCTGAATCATGTATAAATGGTCCGAGAGGATTTGTTATTGACAATAGTTCTGCTCAAAGAATTATCTATATTAAAGGACAATACTAATGGGTTTAGCTCATTTTTAATTTCAATTAAAGAATTTGAGTGATATAATTTTAACTTCAGTAAGACAGAATATCTTTCTCTTCCAGCCTGCCTGGAAAGTTGCATTAGAGATTAAATCATTTGGTTTTATAATGAAGTATCAGCATGGGCTCCATCTTTTGTTACAGTTCGGACCTCGTGCAAATCCTTGCACTTCACACAAGGTAGAATCTTTAGCATTGTGTTTTTCAGTTTGGGTTTGCTCAAAATCAAAATAAGGGAATGAAATACAGGAAAAGCATCCAGAAATACAGAAAAGGTACCAAACAAATGAATTTGGTTCTTCATTGAATAAATCAGCATCAAGATCAAGACTATAAAGTTGATGCTGTATATTATGAGGAAGAAGAGAATAGATTTCATGGCTCTGATGTGGGCATCCATGCTGAAGTCCTTCGTGGAGTTTATCTGCATGTTGCATTTGTGTCTCCAGAGAGAAAAGAGAAGGAGAAGGGCAGAAAAGATGACTGCCATGAATGAAGACACAAACACAAATCCACTGATTAAAAAAACAGGGAAAAAATGTTCCTCTCTTCTGATGCTTGCTTTCCAAACACATACTTGGCAGGTTTCATTGAGGTTTTTACAGAGAGCTTTATCAGTGATGTCATAGACAACGATTCCAATAACCAGGGAGAAAAGCACTGACCCCAACAGGAGCCAGGGCACAGTTCTGTCAATTTTGACTTTCAGGTAGATGAACAAGCTGTTCCTGAAATTGGCAATTTTTATACAATAAAATACACAAAGACAGGCAGATACACACAAGCTGAAATCATTTAAGGAGGATTGTATAGACACAACTAATTGAAGTATGGGGACAACATAAAAATATTTGGGATAAATTATTGAAAACAAGTTATATATCCATGAGATAGACAAGTAGCAAGACCTGCAGCATCCCAGAAGCAGCAACATCTTCTCATTAGAATTCAAGGTCTTCCTTTTGACCCAATCCATGCAAAGAACAGAAACAAGGAAAACATTTATCCACGTGCCAGCAAACCCCTCAAGGGTGATTATGGCCACAACTATGGCATCGAATGTAGTGGCATTGAATTGGTTTTTGGAGTGACAAGCTTCCATCCTCGCAGCTGGGGAGCAGTGCTGTGCTGGACANAGCTGGGGAGCAGTGCTGTGCTGGACAAGGGGGCTGTTGCACCAATGCCAAGCACAGGTCAGCGGCTGCTGTTCCTGAGTGTCACGTCTGGAAAGAGGAGCTTTATAGAGCTGCTGGTTGGGGGGGATTTTGGTGCCGCTCCTGTTGAAAGCAGGGCAGGTGCAAGGATGTAAATGTGCTGGGTATCTCCTTACGTGGTGTCAGTGTCCCTCTTCCCTAATTAAATTATGGTTCGGGAGGGCTGTATTGGGGGACACAAAGTGGGGAGATATTTTTGTGCAGTGGACAGTGTTGTGATTCTGTGACTGACCAGTGTTTGATCCCTGTCAGACTTCAGGATCTGTGTTCTTCTGTCCCATGGTTGCCTACGGTGCTCTTGGTTAGCAGGTAGTGCACCAGCAGAGCAGTCAGGAGAGTGTCTTGGTTTAAAAAAATGTATGACAGAAGATAGAACCTCCTTCCAATACTGTGACTGAAATTATGAGGCCTTCAAACAAAATGTAGAAAAACAAATAACAACTTTTACAAAAAGTCGAAAACCAATTCAGGACAAGACAATAACCAAACTGTAATAAAGGAAAATAAATATCACCCTGAAATCAACTCTCCCTTTAGGGAAGGTGAAAACCAAACTATCTTTGCAGTTACAGCCGAGAGCAGAAGGCGGGACTCAAAGGTTGCGGTTCGCTGCTCGCCTTCTGTGGTTTCCCCAGGGCGATCGGGGCAGCAGCGGTGAGCGCAGTCCGGGGCAGCCCTGGTGAGAAGCCACAGTTGTGGGCAGCGAGTGTCGGCTGCCGCAGTCTGGGTCAGCGGGAGGTGGATGCTGCTCTGGCACCGGCTCCGGCAGCGGCAGAGGCGGGTGTGAGGTGTGAGCAGCCGGTTTTAGAGGCTGCGGCTGAGAGGCAGAAGATGGAGGGGTGCGGCGCCCGTGGCAGAACGGGCACGTCCTAGTGCGTCTGTACTTGGAAAGTGGGAGACAGCAAAACTCGTGACACGAGTCTCTTACACTCCTCACTGCCCGCAGTGTTGGTTTCGGGAGTTCCTTTCTCCTCCATCCTTCCGCCCACGCTCCCCTTCCTCGCCGTGCAGCCCGGCCCCGGGAGTGCGGGTCTGCCGAAACAACGTAGGCAACTCTCGCTTGTGCCTCCCCAACAAAAGCTGTGTGTTGCCATGAGAAATTCCAAAAGGAAATCACAACCAGACCAGAAAGTCGCTGTGCTCCTTCATCCGAGAGTTCAGGAGCTGCGAAGTTCAACAGAGATGCTGGAAAAGTGAGTTCACTTTGATCCTCCACCAACACTGAAATATATGTCCGTTTTCTCCGAGGTAATGCTTCAAGATTATGTGAAAAACCACACAGTGGGGTGGGTGGGGAGACACTGAAAAAGGAAAGCTGGATTTTTTCTTTACAGTTTTAAGTTGCAGCGTATGGAGAAAAAAAGGTAGAAATCATCATGAGTCCCTGTGCAAGTGTTTGAATCTCATCTGCTGGCAATATGAATAGTTTTAGGGACGTGATCATTTTGGGTTCCTCCCTCACCTAAATGCCTTCGAGCTTCCAAATGCATTTAAGTCCTGAAAACTGTTGTTTGTTTTTTTTTACCAGGCAAGGTGTGTTAAACTATGTAGGACATGGTTTAGTACAGGACCTTGCATATTGAAATCACAAGTAGTGATGAGATCTTGGCTGGTGCTGTAGAGTAAGCAGGGAAAATTGAAATCACAGCAAATAGCTCTAAGAGTACAAGAAATGAATCGCCAGCATTTTCTCTCTTCAGAATGATGCTGCCCTTTATTTCTGAGGGACAGAAATGCAATCACTATGTTATGTGAATGTTCATATCACACACCTGTGTTTGCATGTTTCTGTGAAGGCTCTTGCTACAGCACTAACACATGGAAATTTTTTCCAGAAGGCCTGGAGTTCATCTCAACAACAAAACACAGTATCTGCCACACATTCACTTGAAATCCATTCAGATGATCACGGGATTTACATAAAAGGACTAGTGAGATCTTCATCTGCTTCTATCTTTTCTATTGCCTAGGAAGTGTCATGTCATAGCTTGGTTTGGATTAAGTTATTAAAAAGAAATGTATCTTTTGATTGCTGATGATGTTGGTGGAGCACAGAGCATTGTCTTGAGAGAATTTTCCTGACTGCTCTCTGCTTTATGCTCTGACATGTGTTACCTTGGACTTCTAGATGGAAAATTTTGGTCTATTTAGGACACTGCTTCTCTTCAGAGAGTCTGTTGGTAGGCAGTCCTGAAAGGCAAAGGAGTACAGTTATTCTGGACACTCTTCAAGGAGAAAATCTTAAAAATGCTGGAGCACACTATACCCACATATTGAAAGATGAGATGTTGGGGAAGAAGACCAATCTTGCTGAACAGAGAAGTTTTGATGAATCTCAGGGGGAAAAATAGAGAAATTACTAATTTTCAGCCAAGGTGCAAGCAGCACAGGAAGCCTGCAAGGGTGTCACTGGGTTATGAAGGAAGAAAGTTAGAAAGGCAAAAGCCCAGGTAGAACTTAATTTGACCACTTCCATAAGGGATAGCAGAGATTGTTTTTACAAGTACACTAGCAAGCCAAGAAGGGCCAAGGGAAATCTCCATCCTTTATTGGATGCAAGGGGAAACATTGCCACAACAGATGAGGAAAAGGCTGAGATACTTAATACCTTCTTTGTCTCAATCTTGAACAGTCAGAATGGTTGTCCTCAGGCTACAGAATCCTCTGAGGTGAGATACAGAGGCAAGGAGCAAAATGAAGTCCCCAAAATCCTGGAAGAAATATCTAGTGACCTGCTGTACCACCTACACATTGCCAAGTCTGTGGTGCCACATGAGATCTACCCAAGGGTACTGAGGAAGATGGTGGAAGAAGTCGCTGAGTCACTTTTCCTCATTTATCCCTGGTCCTGGATAACCAGGTCTCAGGAGACTGGAGCTTGGCAAATGTGACAACCATCTACAGAAAGGCCAGAAGGGGGATCTGAGAAATTTGAGACCTGTCAGCTGGACCTCAGTGCTGGGAAAAGTTATGGAAGAGCCAATCCTGAATGTGATCACACAGTATGTGCAGGACAACCAGGGTATCAGGCCTAGCCAGCACACGTTTAGGAAAGGCAGGTCCAGCCTGGATAATCTGGTCTCCTTGTCTGACAGGGTGACCCTCTTAGTGGATGATGGAAAGGCTCTACATGTTGTCTACCTGAACTTTAGTAAAGCCTTTTACGGAGTCTCCCACAGCATTCTCCTGGAGAATCTGGCTGCTCATGGCTTAGATGGGTGCACTATTCACTGGTTAAAAACTTCCTGGATGGTCAGACCCGGAGTGTTGGTGAATAGGGTTGTATCCAGATGTGGTCAGAAACTAGGGGGCTCCCTGTGGCAAAGTTTTGGGGCCAGCTCTGTTTAACATCTTTATCAATGGTCTGGACAAGGAGATGGAGTTCACCCATCCTGAGTAGGAAGGCTCAGCAGAGGAATCTGGGGAGAATGGACTGATGACCGGAGGCCAAATGTGTGAGGTTCAAGAAGGCCAAGTGCAGGGTCCTTCACTTGGGTAACAAAACCGCCCTGCAGCACTCGAGGCTGGGGACAGAGTGTCTGGAAAACAGCCCAGCAGAAAATGCCCTGAGGGTGCTGGTCAAGAGAGGCGGAAGATGAGCCAGGATGTGACCAGGTGGCCAAGGCCAACAGCACCTGGCTTGTGTCAGTAACAGTGTAGCCACCAGGGCAGTGACAAGCTTGCTCTGGCATACATAATTACTTCTGTCATTTGATAAACAGGAAGGCAGCTTTTTGCAGGTAATATTATAAGAAATGCCTACCTGGCACTTTGCATGAGATAAAACATCCCTCTGGATCTGAGCTGATGAAATAAACAAACAACTGAGGTTGTTCTGGTGTTAAGGTTCATGCTGGTGTTAAGGGAACTTCCCTGTCTCCCCATCCAGGAGGCACTCTGGCAGTCCCACCCTCCCCACCAGAGACTGTCACTGCTGGGACTGAAGCCCCTTCACAGTGGGCAGCTCATGTGACCAGACAGGTGCCCTGCTTGACCGACCCCTGCACTCACCACACTCAGAGTCAGAGCAGGTTTCCTTCCTAGCTTGACACTGAGTTTTTCCTAGCAGAATCTCAGATGTCTGGATATTGAAGGCAATTTAATCATGGCACAGTAACACAGAAACAGGTTGAGCTGGATGTCTCTGGGAAGAGACCCTCAACAACCAAGTCTGTGGGCTTCTGCACCCTTCCAGTTTATGCACAAGATTGTCTGAGATCTTGGTGCCATGCCTGGGGCTTCTGCCATTTCCTGCCACCCAGAGCACTGCAGCTGACCCCAAGCTGTCTGCACTCTATTTATTCCTCATGTATTTGATGTTTCAATGACCTGGTGTGGAAGGTTTACTTTGGGCAGCCGTCAGACACCCACCGGGTTTCTCCTACTCCCTCACTCTATGTGAAGACAGGGTGGGAAATAAGAGAGAAAAACTCATGGGTCAATATAAAG